>SNQJ01S0035331.1:177016-198591 GCA_010110895.2 Picea sitchensis
ATTACCCTATATAACACATTTCAAATTTGAAAATTAAATTTAAATGATTTTTACACATTAAATTGTAGTTTTAAATTTTGAAACATGTAATACCTATGATGTTCCAACCTATGTTTCAATAAATTAAATGTTGTTTAATACATTCTTCTTTTAAATTAATAATTTAAATGACAATTTGTAATTTTAATATATAACTATATTTGTTTTCAACATGCAATGATACATGTGAACTTCCCTACATTCTCAGTTGTAGGAGCATCAATGCACAACCTATCTAATAAGGATGCATCTATAGCACTTTCTTGAGCACATTCTCGACTTGATCTATTCACAAAATCATTTGATAATCTCCTCTGACGAGATTGTTGTTGGTCACTCAGAGTCTTGGTCGAAGAAGGGCTTCCTCTTCTTCCTTCTTGGGATAACCTAGAGCATTTGTGAGGAATGTTTGGAGACTCATGTCTCGACCTCGCCTCAATATCTATCCTTTGGCAATTCATGAATAAAAAATTTCAAAAGTTTTAGAAACATTAAATGGAAATACTAAATTTATAACACAAGAATTTAAGAACATATATTGAAAAAACATATATCAAAAAAACTAGAACAACTATATTTTTTACAATCAATGACAAAAAAAATCACTGACAATTTTTTTATGTAAAACTAAAAAAAGAAGCAATATCACATGATAAAATTTTCTACTATCCTCTTAGATATATGCTCAGAAAAAGTTTCAAGGGATCATTGATCAAACCCTCGGGGAATATCTCATCATGACACATGGAACAAATTGCCAAGGAGAAATTTTAGGGTAAAATATCAATAGACTAACCAACAACATACACATGTGGAACCAACAATAGAAGATGACGACAACATACTGAAGGTGGAATTAGCAAGGAGATAAAGAGGATGCCACCAATAAAAAAATGAGGAAGGCGACACCAACATGTAGAACCAAAATACCCAAAAAATAACCAAGAAGAGATCTCCAGGAAGATGGAAAATACCAAGAAGAGGGTTCGTAGCCACACAATTAAATAATTAAATAAGTCAAGAGAAGGGATCCAAATTCAAGGCACCTAACTTTCTTTAGGAAAAAACAAAGAGCAAAAAAAAAAACCTACACAACAATTAAGGGGGGGGCTTATTTCAATCAAGGATGGTTTCAACACAAAGTCAACAATTAAATTATTCTAAAGTCAAGAAGGCTAACTTTCTTTAGGTAAATTACAAAACCAAAAACCCACACAAAAATTAAAGGGAGCGTAAGTCAAACAAGGGTGATTTCAAGACAAAGTCAACAATTAAGTTCTTCTTGAATGACAAAATGTTCACATCATTATCATGATATTTACTTATAAGATTTTATCATCCGGACATGCAAGGAAGATAAATAGTGTGATCATTCTCTTATTAACTAATCCTAGGTCTCATGGACCATATCAGGAGAGAAAATAATCACACATTATCTCAACTTGGTACTTAACAAAAAACAAAATAAACCCAAAACCAAAGGAAGATCAATAATGTAATCATGCTCTTCTTTGGATGTTATTTAGTTTATACATCTATTTTTCTTCAATAATGGGACAAGCTCGAATTCAAGACCATCCATGTACATGGACAAGTCCAAATTCGGTTCTCTCATTCCATCTAGTAAACATAAATTATACCTCTACTTGTATGTGCCCAATATGGTCTAGATGTTGTTGTGTCTCTGTTTTTACTCTATTGTGTCTGCATCCTATTGTGTTCATAAATTATTAATTTATAGGAGATTCGAGCCTATCCCTATACATGGACATGGTCATATTCGGCTTGTCCATGTATAGGGACATGCCCGAATTCAAGCCTATCCATGTACATGGACAGGGACAAAAAATTTCCTATCCATGCCCATGGATAGGTCAAATGGTCTTATCTATGATTACTATTATAGATGTTGATCCCAAGGTTAATAAAAATCTTGAAATGGTTAGGTGGTCATTTCAATTTGATCTCCAGGTAAATCTCTAGAAGTTGACTAAGTGGCATCCTAGCTAATTATAATTCCACTGGGTCAAGATATAAAGCCTACAACAACACTAGTAGAAGATACACCAAGCTAATTAACACAAAGATAATGTTCATTAAACTAATAGTAATCTGATATCACTACTACTATTCTGATCACCTATCCATCATGTAGAGTGAGTGTATTAGTACTACTTATGATAGTGATTATCTTATTACCATTGATTTCCATTACTTGAATATGGATTAGTACAAAACTAACTATGAGTACAACTTCCTGATATGAGTCTAATGTATCTGATTATGAACTACTAATTACACTGGTTTGAATCTCTCATTGTGTAGTATCGAGTGATATTGCTTCCCATTAATTCCATAACATTCCATACTGTGAATCTCATCCTGGTACCATAACAATGATCACTATAAGGAACTAAGTCCATTGAATAGGGATACTACTAGCCTCTTCCCTATTTGTCCAATTACAATTAAAGGTTGTTGTATGATCTATAACATAGGGTCATGAAGAAAACAACATGATTGTTAACTACAAAGGGCAGTATATAATAAGAACTAAAGGAAATAGCTTAACCCATAATACAAGGGGAATAGAGCCATTCCATTACTATGCTATCAATGATACAAGAAAAACTTAGCTTAAGGTTCAACAAGGTGATATCATGTTACATATTTACCATAATCAATATGTATTGTGATACTAATATTATCTCTTATTAACCACATGGGATATCACTATAAATCAATGACACTAAGTATCAACACATGTATTACACTTGTATGTCATTTCAATGCTTGTGTCATAAGCTATTACCCTTATTTTCACCTATCATCATTATCGAGTAGTGTGTATATTCCCCATTACAGATAAGTAGTATGTGTTCATTACATATAGCTTAGGTATTACTTCAATATCGTCATGGTTATCATATATAGTAAGTGTTACTTAGTGCTATATATGGTTTATATGTAAGTTCAATCTCAAAGCTATGATACTAGCCCTATGGGTATAATCAATATAGATCCATATATTATGCATATTACTTAGTTGTATCAATACAGTTAAACGTGCTATCTCAAAAATAGAGGCTCTATCTAAGCTATTCACATACATCACATGTGTTCACTTTCAATGCTATGATTCAAATCAAAGTTGATCGACACTAATATAGAAGTAATACTAGTATTATGCATACTAGTAAAACCCTTTAAGGAATACTAGTATTATGCATACTAGTAAAACCCTTTAAGGAATACTAATATTATGCATAGTTAATACTATTCAATGGTAATAGTTATAGAAACAAGATTCACCCTTTTCACAAAAGAGATCATATTTCTAATCCTTCTTGATCTCTTTGACTTTCCTCATATCTGCATTGTTCATTTCATTACATTCCCATATATATGGTATGCTCATACAATAAATCTTCACATAGTATGGATAAAATAAGGAAGAGAGAATACCATGAAATTTGTAACAAGTATCTATGCCATATTAGTGTAAATACAAAGGGTAATAAATCACCAAACCTAATGCATAAGGTTTCATAGAGGGCTTGTTGTGGTCTCGTATCATATTAGCTCATTGCTTCATCATGTTCAACCCTATACAATTAGTTGGTATGATTACAACAAGTTTGATTCATGTTTTTGTACACTTACTTTATCCCTATTGTTTCCATGATATTGAGTTTGTTAGACTAAATAATACACTAATAACTATGTTGTAATTAATGGGAAACATACACTTATAGGGAGAATACATGGTATTGTAACTCGGCTTAAAAATGGTATTGTAATCACATCTATTACTAAAATATAGATACGGTATATGTCATGATATATAGTAATAACACATATTATAAGATGTATACCATTACCTATATATGTAAAATGGATCTGTATTAACTAATGGCAATGCTTCTATGATTCAGGTAGTCTATGATTATTGTATGTTCACTAGTATGTACACTATAACGAGGAGTGATTCCCAGTTTAGATACGATATATGTCATGATAAATTAGTAATAACGTGGATGATAAGATGTATACCATTGCCTATATATGTAATATGGATTTGTATTAACTAATGGTAATGCTTCTATGATTAAGGTAGTCTATGATTATTGTATGTTCACTAGTATGTACACTATAACTAGGAGTGATGCCCAACTTAGCTCCAAGTAATACGAATGATTCGAAGAATTACAATAAAATAAAATTAGGCATAGGATAGTTAAATCTCATAAGCTAACATAAGCATAGACCTATAATATTTATGTAATATAAGCACAGTCATGGTCACATTGTATTACTATCGATCCTAGTTATATGAGCATAATGACGAGTACTCTTTTATATCAATTCCACATGTTATAACTATCATATATTATGGGATTCCTTATCGTTATTAATCATATTGAATAGTGTAAATAGAACTATTACCATAAGAAACACTATAATTTTACTAGTAGCATTATTAGCAAGGGTCTTACAAAGGGTATACTCTTATCTAATACAGATGGGTTTTACTTACTCTGATTAAGAGAGAGCTAAAGAAATGGAATCAACTTCATATCTGACTCGTATGAGCTATGCGAATATTACGATATAGTTAAGAGTGTAGAGTCAGAGTCTAAGGTATAGGCCACTAATATCTATATGATCTTCATGGAACATTATGGCTATTATCTCTACCACCCTGTATCAGAGTATGCATATCGATTCCCCTTGTTCATATGTTACCATATTCACCGATAAATCTCAGAAAACTCCTCGGGTCTTGTATTACTAGTATCTATACCATATAAGCAATATGTTCATGTTATTTGTAATGGGATTTGTTCATGTCTATAACCTATACCTACCAAATTGACTCCTATTATGTGCTAGATGTTATTGTGTTCACTAGAATAAAGGTCAATGGAAATAATATAACATAGAATTATAAGTCACACTACAACTCATACTTTGAATTACAACAAGAGAGCATAGATCTATACATGGTGTGTTTCATATTAGTTGATATCAATTTGTTATTATGATAGCTTACATGCTTTAATTATTATCAGTATTAGTATTGATTCAAGTTATATTACCTTTATTAGGGAAACTATGTATATGGTGTGTACATATTATTTAGATAAAGTACATATAGCTATGGGTTTCAATAAGAACATAAAATGTGAAGCTTAAGCATATCATAGGTAAGATATTGGTTAAGTTGAACAGGAGAACATAGCCCTTACTAACATGAAATCAATATAACAATTATGATCGTAACTATCAGATAAACAAGAAACTGATTAGAGTGATTACCATTAATGTGTATATACCTTTATCCTAACCATGTATTAGTTTGTAATGGTCATAGTGTAACACATAGCCTTTACTAAGCTAAGGGACATGGACGAATATGGCCATGTCTATGTAGAGGGACATGCTCAAGTTCAGGCCTGTCCTTGTACATGGATAGGGCATCACATATATTATATGTGATATAGCTCACACATATATATATTATATGTGATCTAATTGACATATATATTTATGCAAGTATAACAATCATGATTTACATTTATGAAAGTATAACAATCACGATTTATTAGTTTGATTGTCTCCATTAGATTTCCATCAAAAGACATAAATTTTCATCAAATGCACATCCAAAGACATAAATATGTATAGCATTAATGTTTTACAGAGATGCCCCTAATTATGTCGATCGGATCATACTGATACAGTAGTGTGGAAGCACACAACATGAACATTTATCAAAGAATAGCTAAATGGATCTGAATAGCATTTTAGATATCGAATAATAATTTTATTAAATAATAAGGAAAACCATTAAACAATTTGGTTTATACACATAATAACAGTCCATGTTATGCAAAATACAATACCATAGGTCAATTGAGGTACATGGGCTCATAAAGATTCACAAGCATCCTAACTTAATAGGAAAATATGGGGAAATATTGTTATTTGTTATTTATGAAAATATGAGATATTGATTGTTAAAGGATTGAAGCAGGTTTCACATTGAAGATTCAACTAAGATTAGAAACACATGTGCTTATATTAAAAAAATATTTATTAGTTCACTGGTAAATATATTGACAAAGGGAAAACCTTTAGCTTTCAGGGTTAGGTTTGTTAGAGATATATTTTTTCCATCAAGTGATGAATGAGACGAAACAGTAAACATGCAAGATTCTTGTAGGCTGACCAAATACTTGTGAGCGCAATTATATTATATGTGAGCTAATGGACATATTGTATGTGAGATAAAGAGAAACATTAATGTCGGTTGGCTAGATCTTATCCTTTCTCTCTCATATATATTAACACTATAATGTTCCAATGTTACGACTACGAGAGAAGCGGAATATATATATATTTTAAGGGCAAGAAGGCGACGACGAAATTTTTTTAACCACATCACTGACAACGAATGCAAGAACGTAGTCCAGACAACTATGACTCCACACACTAGCACAAGGGAAACTGGGTGAAACATGCATAGAACAACAAGGAGGAATGACTACCTACCCAATGCAACCAAGACCATGCCTACAAGCTAAGGGAAAAAATCCCCCTCCCGACAAAATGACCTTGACTAACAATACTATACCTCAAGTCGCGCGAACCAAGCACATGAAGGTGCTCAACACATGTGCCCAAGCAAACTTACAATGATTCAACAACACTCACACAAAACACACCGACTCTGGCCAAGTTCTCGATCACTGCTATCCGATAGGGCCCACCATGATCCCCTCATCAGGAATCATGATGTCCCCAGGTGATAGACGCATCAATAAACTTGTCGCAACACATCCTATATGGACGAAAGACTCTAGATAATCTGACGTGATAAAAGAAAAATATCGATAAGAAAACCACACCCATACCCAAAAAATAGGTCGACGAGATGCCATAGGATGACAACAAGGGAAGATATAAGACAATACACAACTTTGTTAACGACCCAACCATTCATACGGTATAAAATAGTCAATAATTACGATCTATTTTAACATTGGTTACCAATCTAAAAGAGCATGTCTAATTTACAAATAGCCATTAATGCACCCTCTAATTTAATGTTAAATACAATCAATTTAGCAAGTCTAAGTAATCAATACTAAAACTATAAACAATAAATACAATCTAATTGGATGAATTTGGTTAAATTAATACGAAAACTAAATTAAAAAGTCCAGTCTAAGTTAATCTAGAGGTTGTCTATTTAAGTACAGTCTATCTAATCATATTAAAGGTTATTATAAACAATTTAATGCTATATGAGAATGATGTTATAATCAAATTAATGTTGTTCTAATCAAATTAATGCTATTTGAGAATGTTATCTTCTGGTCAATTAAAAAGGTGGTTGTCATTAATATAATCTTACTTGAAAAATATGTTAATAAATAGTCAGTGATAAAGTCATAACAGTCAAAGATATAATTTCATTGTCAAATGATGTTAAAAACAAAAGGAGGAAAATCATTCAACGTAGGACATCATTAATGGAACACATTCCTAATGAGGGTACCATCGCCAGGCAACAAGAAAAAATCATGGTATTAACATTTGGCAAACTCGCCAGGTATCAAATGGCAAGGCGCAAGCATAACAATCTGGAAAAAATCACCAGGTATCAAAAGACAAATCACAAGAAATCAAAGGAAAAATTCATAGGGGTTCAGGAGTATCAAGAAGCATGCATTCCAGGAGAAAATTCTCATTATGCTCACAAGGCACGACCTTATTGTCAGTAAAAAAAAAACTCACTTAAAAGTGATACACACACTCCAACTGCGCTAGGCAAAATGCTAGCACTAAAAAATATAAACGTTGAATTACATTCGCCCTCCAGGTAGGATATCGCGGTCTCAAATAAAGGGCTCGCTGCTAGGCACAACCATATGCTATTCTTACTCCACATTAATTATTATTCACAGTAGAACTAAATAAAAACTGAAGGATTTACTCCAATACATAATGTTGTAACTAACTCGCTGTCACGAATTTACTGTGGAAAAGTTTTGGGATTAATGACCCAATACGGTTTTCTACCTAAAATCAAGGTGACCTGTGACTAAACGCTATCCAAATAGTTAAGAAAATAGATCCATACATTCCCAAATCACAGAGGAAAAGTTATTACATCAATTACATAATTACCAACACAGAGGAAATGTTATTACATCAATCACATACTTACCAACATAGAGGAAATGTTATTACAACCATTACATAATTACCAACGCAGAGGAAATGTTATTACAACCATTACATAATTACCAATGTAGAGGAAATGTTATTACAACTATTACATAATTACCAACGCAAAGGAAATGTTATTACAACAATCACATAGTTACCAATGCAGAGGAAATGTTATTACAACCATTACATAATTACCAATGCAGAGGAAATGTTATTACAGTCATCACATAGTTACAATCGCAGAGTTCAACATTTAAATAAATTCACTGAGGTTATAACATTCAATAATTTAATCTGCTGAGTTCATATCCTTATAAAAACGCCCAAAAGTATAATTCGTCTTACTCCAATATACAATGGAAAATCTAAACAATCTAACCATAATTAAAAATTCGTTGGGTAAAACTTTAACCCCCAAATCAAATGAAATGTAGTTGAAGAAATGGAAAATCGATAGGCAAACAAATGCACAATAGACTTAATCAAGCAACAAAAGTAGTCTGGCAATGGAAAAGGCACAATCTTAACTAGTGGTGAAAACTGCAGTCTCAATCGTCTTCAAGTAGAGTGCAAAGGTAAATAAAACCAGTGAAAATCCAACAAGATATAAAAACGCGGAGAAAAACAAAAAATTTGCCATCAATCAATAAATTGCAGGGTTAATTAATCGCATCAAGGCTCAAGACAACATACTACTTGGAACAACCAACAGGGCTAGACGACTAGCAGGAACATCCTTCACTCATCATCCATGCATAAAAAAACAAGGTGTTTAGATCCATAGGTCTATTAACACCGAAGTGACGACCGTAGATCATGCTCCTGGATGACTTCTCAGGTGTGGACTAATGAGCTAGGGACGAAGGAAAAAATAAACCACAATCATCACAAATCAATAAACCATAGGACGGTTAAGACAGACAGGGATTGAAGGCCATGGGAATCAATCAACATCGATCCAAAGGCTATGGGGGAAATTTCAGTCATCAACTAGAATGATAAGACAATAATTTTATTTACCCAATTAAACATATAGAACTAAAAGCATAAATCATACTACCAATCTACCATGTAGAAATAAAGGAAGTGTACCATATCCCAAGTAGCCCGCTCTGATTTGTTGTCCCACACGCTCTATGCAGCTCCCTCTTTTCGACCGATGAGACTTCACTGGTACCTCCCAGCCAATGCTAGGGCTAATCTTCTTCCCCCTTATCCCCCCGAGCCGCAAAGGGGTCAGGCACACTAACCAGAGTATCAACTAGCTCCCAACTCGCCTCTCAAGGCTGAGCTACCACTCCTCACCGAGTCGGGTATCCCAACTCCCACAAGCTAAGTCAGTCAAGTATAAATTTCTGCAGCGTAAAGTTATGCATAACAGAAGAGATTTATCATCCTTCTCCTCCCTCCATTATATAGAGTTTCGAAGTCCTTTACTTTCCCAAAATCCCATTTAATTTAAAGTTTAATAATTTAATCCATAAAATCCCTCCCCGTACAAGTGTCACCCATACCCTTCATTCCTCCATAAATTAATTTCATTTGTTAATTAATTACCCCTATTTCCCTCACCCACCTAAAATCATTCCTAGAATCGATCCTAGGTGTCCCCATATTCCCTTACAAGTTTTAAAGACTCCCCCCCTTATTAATTTACTAGCTAAGTTTAATTTAGAAAGTTCTTAAATACTATATACCTTACTAAGTTAGACTTTCTGCTTTTTCCTTGTGTTTCCCATTTCTTTTTATGTTTCTCGCTTTTTCCTAGTTTCCTAATTATTTTTTATTTCCCTCTTTCCCTTTTTATTTAAAACTCAATTTGGCAGGTGTAGAAAATTAACTTTTTCCCTTTTCCCTTTTTAATTAATAAATTTTAATTAGTATAAGTGAGAAAACAATTATTTCCCCCCTTTTTTTATTTTATCCCCCAACAGATTTTCATAAATTAAAATAATTACTCACCCCCTTCTCGACACATGCTTAATGATGATTATCATTTTTATTTATTTTTATTTTTACAAACATATTTTTCTTTTACCGCAACTTTCACCTAGACCTATATTTTAATGTTCGAGGTTGGGCGACATGTTATTAAGGAAATTGCTTTAAATTTTTCTTATCACATTATTCATCCTACGGCCATATAGGTTTATTCAGTTATGAATTAACAACGCGATGTGCCCTTCAGGATGCACTAGGTGCTCTAAGGGTGCCACTCGCCTCTTTCTATTTCTCCCGCGCGATGCACCCTTCAGGATGCATTACGTGCTCCAAGGGTGCCACTCAACTCTTGACTGAATTGGTAGACATAAAAAACCCCTGGAGTCAATACTCCACCAGGTGATCTTGTGGGAGACTAAGGGCCTCTAAGAAATAATGCCCCTGCCTTATTGCATGCCCTTTAGAATCATCATGAGTGGTTGTCACAGTCTTCCCTCACGACATCATGGGTCCTCTCGAACTAGGTAATCGTTAACCTATAGTTCGATCCACTGTGGGAGTGGTAGTAGGATGTGGAATGGATATTGTCCAAACCTCTCCCTCAACATCTTTGGTAGTTGTGCATGAACCCTCTACTCCACATGTGAGTCTGGTCGGAAAGCTATCGTGAGCCTACATCATCAACGGATCATGTCATAAATATATCCATAATCATATCATCTAATAAGATGCACTAATATCACATATAAAACAATCAAACCCCAACAATTCACTCCCCGACTCGATCTGGAGTCCAAGGGGTTCCATCGATGCCTCGACATCTTCGAGGTCCAAAATCCTGCACACTCAGGAAAATCGATTCAATAGCCCCTGTCTATGTCAATGCAGCCAAATAACATGTCATCAATTCATAACACCTCATAATCATAAATCAAATGCCCAAAAGTATAATAATCTAGATCTCTTGCGAGCAAGTGTCCTCAAATAATAAGTTTTCTCAGTGCACGCAAGAGGGGGATGTTACATACACCCCCTCTTGGTCTAAACTTCATCCCAAAGTTTCACAGTATATAAGTGTCGAAATAATGTGTATCACAGTGTCATAAGTCTATCTATCAAACAAAAATGGAAATTGTTGGCGCATATCATATGCATCCTCCCAGGGCGCCGAGTGTGAACTATAGTGGTCCCACTAAACCTTGAGTTGATCTACTGTTCGACACTGTAGCTGTCGAATGCAATGATCCAGGATGAGGATCGGTTCAACTGTGAACTCCCCCTCGTCTAATACCTGCAAGGAAATCATGTCAATAACATGTGTAGGATTACTAATATAATGTCTCAAAATAGATACATGAAAAACATCATGCATATGCCTCAAAGAAGCAGGCAAGGCTAGTTGATAGGCCACGGGCCCCTTCCTCTCCACAATCTCGAAAGGTCCCATGAACCTAGAAGAGAGTTTAGCTACCTTTCCAAACTTGATCTAACTCTTATGCAGTTTTACCCACAAGAAGACTCGATCACCAACTTCGTAACTATGGTCGACACGGTGTGCATCAACATAACTCTTATGCCGATCCTGAGCTTCTTTAATCCTTTGTCTTATTGTTTGCATTTTCTCTTTCATTTCTTGGATCGCTTCTGGTCCCACCAGGACCCTATCCTCAAGCCGATCCCAAATCAAAGGTGTCTGACATGGTCGCCCATAAAGAAACTCAAAAGGCGCCATCTTAATGGTGCTTTGGTAATTGTTGTTATAAGTGAATTCTACCAGTGGAAAGAATTATTCCCAATGCTTTTGTTGGTCCATCACGTACATGCACAACATGTCCTCCAAGGTATGGTTCATTCGTTCGGTCTACCCATCAGTCTCCGAGTGATATGCAGTACTGAAGTTAAGTTGGGTTCCCAAGGCCTCTTGGAAACTCGTCCAAAATCATCTAGTAAACACCGATCCCCAATCAAATATAATCCTCTTAGGCACACCATGTAGCCTCACAATATCACTGATGAAAACTCTAGCTATGTCAGGTGCTTGATACGTCATACACTCAGGAATAAAATGAGAACTCTTCGTCAGAGTGTCGACTACTACGAAAATAGATTCATGTCTCCTTGCCATCAGTGGCAATCCTACAATAAAATCCATCGAAATAACCTCCCATTTCGATTCCAGAATATCGTGTGGATGTAGTAATCCTGTTGGGAGTCTATGTTCAACCTTTACCTATTCACATTCTAGACATATGGCCACATAGTTGACTATGTCTGCCTTCATTCCTTTCTAGAATAATAAGGGGTTAAGGTCCACCCTCATCTTCGTGACTCCCGTACACTTCTCTATGATCCTTGTTTAGGATCAATCTCCTCAACTCGTCGTTCAGTGGTACGTAAATCCAATTTTTAAACCTCAATAATCTATCATTGCCAAACATAAATCCTTCAAATCTTGGTACCATCATTGTGTTTTGTCCGATAAAATCCCTAAACTCTTTGTACCAGTCACAATTGCACTGTAAAGTTAGAACATTTTCATGAAGATTCGTCTGAAGAGGCAACACTGAAAAGATGCGTGGTATCCAACTCAATGCATCTGCCACTCAGTTCATTGTTCCTTTTATGTAAGTAATCTCTAAGTTGTACTCACTAAGTAATTCCGACCAACGTCATTGTCGTGCGTTTAGGTTGCTTTGCGTAAATATGTGTTGTAGTCCACAGTGGTCCATCCTTAGTTCAATTTTTTGTCCAACAAGCTAGTGTCTCCAAACCTTCAAGGCATATATAATGGCTAACAAGTCCAAATCGTGCATCGCATAGTTCTCCTCATGCCTTCTCAGTTTCCTCGAGATGTAGGCGATCACTCGACCATCTTGCATCAGAACTAAGCCTATGCCTTGATTGGATGCATTAGTGCATACCAAGAAGTCTGAGTCCATGTCAGGGACTTTTAGTATCGGTGTCGTTGTCAACAACTCCTTGAGCCTCCTAAAAGATTCTGCGCATTTATCGATCCAAACAAACTTCTTGTTCTTCTTCTACAACTCCGTGATCAGATTTTCTATCTTCGAAAATCCCTCGATGAACCATTGATAGTATCCTGCTAAACCCATGAAGCTACTCACTTCTAGGACATTCGTCGGCGCATGCCATTCCATAATACCCTCAAACTTTGTTGGATCCATGACGATACCTTCATAGGAAATGACATGCCCTAAGTAGTGAATCTTCGATTGATAAAATGATCATTTGGACAACTTCCCATACAATTTGTTCTCTCGCAGGCACTGTAGTACCAAGCGTAAGTGATCGTCATGCTCCTTCGTCGTCCGAGAGTAAATAAAAATATCATCAATGAATACTTGGACGAACTTGTCCAAGTATTCACAGAACACCCTGTTGATCAAACTCATAAATACCCCTGGGGCATTTGTCAGTGCAAATGGTAAAACAGTAAACCAATTATGTCCAAACCTCGTCTTAAAGGAAATCTTAGGGACATCATCCTCCTTGATCCGTAATTGGTGATACCCTGATCGCAAATCGATCTTTGAGAACACCGTCGCACCCTTCATTTGGTCAAACAGATCATCAATCCTCGGCAATGGATATTGATTCTTGATTGTTTCCTTGTTCAATTGATGGTAGTCAATGCAGAGCCTCCACAACCCATCCTTATTTTGTATGAAAATAATAGGCACACCCCACGATGATACACTTGGGTGTATTAGTCCCAGGTCCAACAATTCCTTCAGTTGCATTCTCAACTCCTATAACTTTGGGGTTGACATCTAATAAGGAATTCTAGCTATCGGTTTAGTCCCCGGTTTTAGGTCTATAGTAAAATCCAATTCCCTCTTCGGTGGCATCACAGGTAGCTCCTCTAGGAAGATGTCTGCAAACTCTCTCACCACCGAAAGGTGTTCTAGACCTTTCACTACTCCATTCTAATTTAATGCCAGGATTGCATAACGCTTACAACCCTTGCACATGCTCTTCCGTAGCTGCAAGGAAGAGATGAATCTCAGGGAAAATCTTTGGTTCTGACCTAAAATCATGCATCTTTTTCCCTCATCATCGACCAAGCTCAATCGTTTCATCTTACAGTTGAGTATTGACTCATGCGATTCCAACTAGTCCATACCGATCACGACGTCATAATATTCTAAGATAGTGACATACAGGTTGGCCCTGGTGAAAAACTCTCCCAGGTTAAGGGTACATCCTGTAACCTTTCCTCCAACCTTCTATTTGGCTCCCGAATCCATCTCTACGAAGATAAAATCATCCTGTTCGACTACCTTTGCCTTAATCCTTTTTAGCACTGCACCCAAAATGAAACTTTTGGTAGTACTGGGATCTATAAAAATATTAAGGGTGTGGTCAACGGCAACACCTGATGTCTTGAGCATAGTCAACTGGTGATCTGCCTAGCGATTATTCACCGCTTCATGAATCCGATGGGCCTTGCCCAAATCTCCCACGGTAGTGGGTCCGGCTGATCCAGATGCTCTAGTCCTCTCCATTAGGCAGTCACGCTGGTAGTATGGCTCCCCACACGTCCAACACCCCTTCTTCAGTTCAGTACTCCTGGTACCCAAAGTAGAAGATGGCAGCCCACCGGCCCAGAATCCTGGTATGTTTTGCTAAAAAGGCCTAAACTATTGTTTCTGTGGCCGACACTGCTGTTGGTGCTATGGTCCCCGATAAGGTGTCTACTACTGAGGCGCTGGTCACCGAGGTGTAGTGAAAGTGGATCCCCTTTGGAAGCCACGATATCCTGTTGTATGTCTGGCTAGTGTCTGATGCTGCTGCACACTAGATGACATCTGCCTTGCTGGTCTCGCTGGAGTCCTGCTTTGGCCCCCGCTAATAAGATCCTCCTTTGCTATGAGGGCCTTCTATATTACATCATGCAAGTTTTGAGGCATCAAAATCCTAACCTTTGCACGTATGCTTCCATTAAGGTCGAACACAAACCTGTTAACCTTAAGTTTCTATGTATTAAGATGCAGATCATAATGAAGAAACTCCATAAAATGGGCCTCGTACGACTACCCTGTCGTAAGGTATTGAACTCATTGAGTTGACGCTCAATGAATTCCTCTGATAGGTACTTCTCTCAGAACCATTCCTTAAACAATTCCCATGACACATCTTCGATGACCATGTTCAGTTGTGGTAGAAGCGTCTTCCACCATAGAAGACCACTTCCCTTCAGTTGAAAGACCGCCATGCGGACCTTCATGTTGGAGGTATAGTCATAAAGTGCAAAGAGCATCTCCATATTATCCAACCATGCCTCAGTGGCTGCGTCATCTGGGGCACCAAAGAACTCAGGAAATTTGACCTTCTCGAGTTCACGATGAATGCTACTAGTACCGATCGGAGCGCGTGATGAACCCTGAGGGGGTGCCAACACCCTAGCCTCATCTCTGTCCAAACGGCTGATCAGTGCTTCAGACATCCACTGAAAAGACCTCATCATTCCAACCACATCTCCCACCACTACCTACTACTGCCCGACAACCTGCTCGTCTCTCTGGGGGTTAGACACCTCAAGTGTGGATGCTACTGGAGGCGTCGCGCCTCCTCCCCTAGCATCCCATCATCTTCCTCCGTGACATCCTCTAACCATGATTACCTACAGGAATACAAGTCAACTCAATTAGCAATATTATAATCAAAATCATATCAACGAAATTCGTAGTGATCCCAAGTCGCAGGTTGAACCCTACTCTGATACCATATGTAACGTTCTAACGTTACAATTACGAGCGAAGCATATATATATATATATATATATTTTTTTTTTTTTGAAAGGGCCAGAAGGTGACAATGACAACAGTTTAACCACACCACTAATGACGAACGCAAGCATAGAGTCCAGTAAACTATGACTCCATGCACTGGCACAACAGAAACTGGTAGAAACATGCGTAGAACAACAAGGAGGAATGATTACCGGCCCGACACAACTAAGACCATGCCTACAAGCTAAGGGACATCATCCCCCTCCCAACACAATGACCTTGACTAACAAGACTAGACCTCAAGGTGCACGAACCAAATGCATGAAGGTGCTCAACCCATGCGCCCAAGAGAACTTACAATGCTTCAAAAATACTCACACAGAATGCACCGACTCGATCCAAGTTCTCGATTGTCGCTATCCGATAGGGCACGCCATAATCCCCTCATCAAGAATCATGTCGTCCCCAGGTGATAGACACATCAATAACCTTGGCACACCACATCCTATTTGGACTGAGGACTCTAGATAATACGATGCACTAGAAGAAAAATATCGATAAGAAAACCACACCCATACCCCAACAACAGGTCGACGAGATGCTAGAGGAAGACAACAAGGGAAGACACAAGCCAATACACAACTTCTTCAATGACCCAACCATTCATCCAATCTAAACTAGTCAATAATTACGATATATTTTAACATTGGTTACCAATCTAAAAGAGCATGTCTAATTTACAAATAGCCATTAATGCACCCTCTAATTTAACGTTAAATACAACCAATTTATAAAGTCTAAGTAATCAATACTAAAAATATAAACAATAAATACAATCTAATTAGACGAATCTGGTTAAATTAATATGAAAACTAAATCGACAAGTCTAGTCTAAGTTAATCTAGAGGTTGTTTATTTAAGTAAAGGTTGTCTAATCATATTAAGGGTTGTTCTAAAGAATTCAATGCTATTTGAGAATGTTGTTCTAATCAAATTAATGCTATCCGAGAATGCTATCTTTTGGTCAATTAAAAATGTGGTTGTCATTAATATAATCTTACTGGCAAAAGATGTTAATACGTAGTGAGTGATAAAGTCATAACAGTCAAAGATATAATTTCATTGTCAAATGATGTTAAAAAAAGAAGGAGGAAAATCATTCAATGCAGGCCATCATTAATAGAACTCATTCCTAATGAGGGTACCATTGCCAGGCAACAAGCAAAAATCATGGTCTTAACATCTTGAAAAATCGCCAGGTATCAAATGACAAGGCGCGAGCATAACAATATGACAAAAATCGCCAGGTATCAAAAGGCAAATCACAAGTAATCCAGGGAACAATTCGTAGGGTTTCAGGAGTATCAAGAAGCATGCATTCTAGGAGAAAATTGTCGTTGTTCTCACAAGGCACGACCTTACTGTCAGTAAGGTAAAAAAAAAAGACTCAAAAGTGATACACGCAATCCGACTGCGCTAGGTGAAATGCTAGCACTCAAAAATATAAACGTTGAATTACATTTTCCCTCGAGGTAGGATATCGTGGTCTCAATTAAAGGGCTCTCTTCCAGGCACATCCGTATTTTATTCTTACTCCACATTAATTATTATTCACAGTAGAACTAAATAAAAACTGAAGGATTTACTCCAATGCACAATGTTGTAACTAACTCGTTGTCACGAATTTACTATGGTAAAAATTTTGGGATTACTGACCCACTACGGTTTTCTACCTAAAACCAAGGTGACCTGTGACTAAACATTATCCAAATCATTAAGAAAATACAACAATACAATCCCAAATCACAGAGAAAAAGTTATTAAAACAATTACATAATTACCAACGCATACAAAATGTTATCACAACAATCACATAGTTACCAACGTAGAGGAAATGTTATTATAACCATTACATAATTACCAATACAGAGGAAATGTTATTACAACCATTACGTAATTACCAACGCAGAGGAAATGTTATTACAACCATTACATAATTACCAACACAGAGGAAATGTTATTACAACAATCACATAGTTACCAATGCAGAGGAAATGTTATTACAACCATTACATAATTACCAACACAGAGGAAATGTTATTACAACCATCACATAGTTACAATAGTAGAGTTTAACATTCAAATAAATTCACTTTGTTTATAACATTCAATAATTTAATCCACTAAGTTTATATCCTTATAAAAACGCCCAGAATTATAATTCGTCTTACTCCAATATACAATGGAAAATCTAAACAATATGACCATAATTAAAAAAATTCTGGGCAAAAATTCCACCCCCAAATCAAATGAAATCCAGCCGAAGAAGTGGAAAATCACTAGGAAAACAAACGAACAACAGACTTAATCAAGCAATGAAAGAAGTCTGGCAATGAAAAAGGCACAATCTTAACTAGTGTTGAAAAACACAGTCTCAATCATCTTCAAGTAGAGTGCAGAGGTAGATAAAACCATTGAAAAACTAGCAAGATATAAAAACGCAGAGAAAAACAAAAACTTCGCCATCAATCAATAAATTGCAGGGTTAATTAAACACATCAAGGTGCAAGACAACACACTACCTGGAACAACCAACAGGGCTAGACGTCTGGCAAGAACATCCTTCACTCATCATCCACGCACAGAAAAGCAGGGCGTTTATATCGATAAGTCTATTAACACCGAAGTGATGACCGCAGATCAGTCTCTTAGCCGACTTCTCAAGTGTGGACTGATGATCTAGGGATGAAGGAAAAAATAAACCACAATCATCCAAAATCAATAAACCATAGGATGGTCAAGACAGGAAGGGATCAAATTCCATGGGAATCAATCAACATCGAGCAAAAGGATATGGGGAAAATTTCAGTCATCAACTAGAATGCTAAGACAATCATTTTCTTTACCCAATTAAACATACAAAACTAAAATCATAAATCATAATAACAATCTTCCATGCAGAAATAAATGAAGCGTATTGTATCCCAAGTAGCCCGCTCTGAGTTGTTGTCCCGCACGCTCTGTGTAGCTCCCTCTTTCCAACCAATGATGCTTCACCAGTACCTCCTAGCCAATGATAGTGGTACTCTTCTTCCCCTTATCCCCCCAAGCCGCAAAGGGGCCACTGACACTAACCAGAGTATCAGCTATATTCCAGCTCGTCTCGCAAGGCTGAGCTACCACTCCTCACCGAGATGGGTATCCCAACTCCCTCAAGCTAAGTTAGTCAATTATAAATTTCTGCAGCGTAACATTATGCATGACAGAAGAGATCTATCATCCTTCTCCTCCCTCCATTATATAGAGTTTTGAAGTCCTTTACTTTCCCAAAATCCCATTTAATTTAAAGTTTAATAATTTAATCCATAAAAATACTCCTCGTACAAGTGTCACCCATCCCTTTCATTCCTCCATAAATTAATTTCATTTATTAATTAATTACCCCTATTTCCCTCACCCACCTAAAATCATTCCTATAGTCATTCCTAGGTGTCCCCACATTCCCTTATAAGTTTTAAAGACTTTCCTCCTTATTAATTTACTAGTTGAGTTTAATTTAGAAAGTTCTTAATGTTGGAGTACTTCACACACACCTAGGATTTTTTTTCCCTAAGGTTTTTATTTGTTTATTAGTCATAATACAGTCTCCTATATTTTAGGAGAGAATATTCCACATGGATAATATTCTCTTTCAGTTCACACTTCAGTTTGACTAGTTGAGTTGAGTTTAGATGTTGCATTGGGATCATCACCATGATAATTATACCTTGCCTTGGTATCATCACCAAAGTGGTGCATTAGCCTTGATTCCTTGAGTTAACTCCTCAATACTCTTTGTTCATTCAGTTAACTGAGGACTAGTTGACTAGTTAACTCAACTAGGTGGCAATTCACTCCCGTAACTGCCTGAGAGACTAGAATAGGTGGAAATTAACTCCCATAACTGTTGGTGTGTGTCCAAATCACTCTATATCACCACTATGGTGACTTGGTTCACCTCAATTCGAACTCATTGGGTTATACAGAGTATATCATGTGTAAATTATTCATTATTCATAACCGTTAATGATAATTCTTCCATTCTTTCTCTTCTTCTTCTTCCTTTTCCAATTCTCTCTGTAAATGTGTGTATTATTGTTTAACTAGATATATTATGTACAATTTCAACACATTTACAAGGTATCAGAGCCGACGGACTGCTAAGCAAAAGCTACACCAAAATTTTTTGCAAGTACAAAAGATTGAAGACATCAGGAAGATGGAATTCCAAAAAGAATTCATTCTTACACCTTACAATTATTTTGCATGGAAGGAGAAAATAGGCATACATCTCCAACCCATAGGGTTGTATAGGTTAACCATGAATACAGATACAAAGATGACACCAACCATAGAAAAATCCAAGTACTTAAATCGCTTGGATGAGGCACTCAGAACAATTTGCAGTCTTATTTCTCCCGATCTCCTTTTTCATATATCTTCCTGTAAGAATCCCAATGAATCCTGGACCATATTGGAAGGGCTCTTTGGAAAACAAGATGAGATGAGGGGACACATGCTGGAGGTGGAGCTGCTCACATTGGATCCAAAAAGATTTGAGAATATCCAAGATTTCTTTACAAAATTCAAGGATTTACTGTCGCAACTCAAAGCTTGCGGGGTTGATAAATCGAAGGAGGAGAAACAAATGGTTCTCTCCATTCTCTTCAAGATTGGTCCTAAATTATCTATATTCGTATATACATTCCATACTGTCAGATTCGCCTCTCGAGCCACCCTGAAGATGCCTTCTCTTGAGGAATTTATCGAATCACTAACACAAGAGCAAACCAAGCTCATCAACATGGGTGCAATCAAAGGCCCAAGGGCGCATGCACTCACTGTGCATGATGGCAGCCACAAATATCAAAAATCTAAATATAAAGATAAGTAGAAATCTCATGCACATACGAAGAAGGAAGGGTACACAAAACCCTTCACCGATGCCTCCGGATACAAAGGAGAAAAGGGAAGAAAAGGAGAGAAATGCACATACTGTCACAAAGGATTCCATTCAGAATCCGCATGCATGCAAAAGAAAATAGATCTAATGTCTCAAATACTTCAGAAAAAACAACCTTGGAGATCGCTTTC
Source organism: Picea sitchensis (assembly GCA_010110895.2). NCBI lineage: Eukaryota > Viridiplantae > Streptophyta > Pinopsida > Pinales > Pinaceae > Picea > Picea sitchensis. Next base: position 198,124 of record SNQJ01S0035331.1, read on the forward strand.
CTGAGGGTGCAAAGAAAAAGAAGCCAGAAGATCTGAATTCCAAGAAAGGAAATTCTAGCCATGCCTTGATTGCCATCAATTCCTCTCCCGATGCTTGGATCGTAGATTCAGGAGCATCACATCACATGGTTTCCTTAGAAGTAGTATATTCTTCATTGGATGCATGCAAAGATCCTCCTATTTTGATGGGGGACAACTCTTCTGTCGAAGTCACTGGAAAAGGAAGGATTGAACTCACCAATGGAAGCTTCGAGAACATGCTACATGTTACCAAAATTTTGTCTACCTTCTCTCTGTATATCAATGACAAATTCCGACACTGGAAAGAAAGTCATCTTCACACCAAATTCCGTGGACATCTATGACATGCAAACCAACTCCATGGTTTCTACCGATGAGGTAAATCATCAGTCTAGATTGTATACATTTTCTGAATTCATTGAACCTGATTTTTCTTTACTGCTTACT
>SNQJ01S0035331.1:201771-212906 GCA_010110895.2 Picea sitchensis
CACTCCCGTAACTTCCTGAGAGACTAGAATAGGTGGCAGTTCACTCCCGTAACTTTTGGTGTGTGTCCAAATCACTCTAGACAACCACTATGGTGACTTGGTTGACCTCAAGTCTAAATCATTGTGTTATACAGAGTATATCATGTGTAAATTATTCATTATTCATAACGGTTAATGATAATTCTTCTATTCTTTCTCTCCTTCTTCTTCCTTTTCCAATTCTCTCTGCAAATGTGTGTATTATGTTTTAGCTAGATCTATTCTGTGCCAGTTCAACACATTTACACTTAAATGCTAGATACCTTACTAAGTTAGACTTTCTTATTTTTCCTTGTGTTTCCCCTTTCGTTTTATGTTTCCCGCTTTTTCCTAGTTTCCTAATTTTTTTTTTTCCCTCTTTCCCTTTTTATTTAAAAATCAATTTGGCAGGTGTAGAAAATCAACTTTTCCCCTTTTCCCTTTTTAATTAATAAATTTTAATTAGTATAAGTGAAAAAACAATTATTTTCCCACTTTTATTTTATTTTATCCCCCAATAGATTTTTATAAATTAAAAGAATTACTCGCCCCCTTCTCGACACACGATTAATGATGATTATCATTTTTATTTTTGTTTTTACAAACATATTTTTCTTTTACTGCAAGTTTCACCTAGACCTAGATTTTAATTTTTGAGGTTGGGCGACATTTTATTAGGGAAATTGTTTTAAATTTTTCTTATCACATTATTCGTCCTAAGGCCATCTAGGTTTATTCATTTATTAATTAACAACGCGACGTGCCCTTCAGGACACACTAGGTTCTCCAAGGGTGTCACTTGCTTCTTTCTGTTTCTCCCGTACGACGAGCCCTTCAGTACGCACTACGTGCTCCAAGGGTTCCACTCCCCTCTTTCCATTTTTCTTGTGCGACGTGCCCTTCAGGACGCACTATGTGCTCCAAGGGTCCCACTCACCTCTTGAATGACTTGGTAGACATAAAAAACCCCTGGAGTCAATAGTCTACTAGGTGATATTGTGGGAGACTAAGGGCCTCTAAGGAATAAGTCCCTTGCCTTATTGAACGCCCCTTAGAATCATCGTGAGTGACTGTCGCAGTCTGCCCTCACGACATCATGGGTCCTCTCGAACTAGGTAATCGTTAACCTACAGTTCAAGACACATCGTGAGTGCTAGTAGGTTGTGGCAGGGATGTTGTCCACACCTCTCCCTCAACATCTCTGGTAGTTGTGCATGACCCCTCTACTCCACATGTGAGTATGGTCGACAAGCTATCGTCAGCCTACATCATCAATGAATCATGCCAAAAATATAACCATAATCATATCATCTAATCAGATGAACTAATATCACATATAAAACAATCAAACCCCAATAGTTCACTCCCCAACTCAATCCAGAGTCCAAGGGGTTCCATCGATACCTCGGCATCCTCAAGGTCCAAAATCCTGCACACTCAGGAAAATCGAGTCAATAGAACCTGTTTATGTCAATGCATCCAAATAACATGTCATCAATTCATAATGCCTCATAATCATAAATCAAATGCCCAAAAGTATAATAATCTGGATCACTTTCAAGAAAGTGTCCTCAAAGAATAAGTTTGCTCAGTGCATGCAAGAGCGGGATGTTACAAACACTTACAAATAAAATCATATCAATTTAGGAATTTGGCACAATTTTGGATAAAGACATTATTTTCTACGTACATTTATTTATATTTTTGTTGTTCTATATAGATTAGGAGATCAAGGTTGGAATTTTAAATTTGGCTAAAATACATTATTTGTTATCTTCATTTATTCATATTTTTGTTGTTCTCTATATATCACAGTTAGGAATTTCAAATTTATTTATATTTTTGTTGTTCTCTATAGATCAAAGTTGGAATTTCAAATTGGAATAGCAAGTTAAATTTGAGAGTTTCCACAATTTTGATGTCTGTTTTCACACCTTTAACAAAGAATGTTAACGGTTTCCTAATTTATTTTATTGTTTTTGACAACAAATTAATGACAAACAATTTAACTATCAATTCCATCCCTACTACTAGTCCACAATATTAACCATCAAGTCATTGATTTATCCATGAAAATATTACAGAAAAACATTAATATTGACTAAATATTATCCTCTCTTTCTCTCACATATATATTAACATTATTTAAATTATATTAAGATGCGAATTTAACACAAATTTGGTTAAAATACATTATTTTATATGTGATTTATCTAGTAATGTTTTGTTTGTTTTCTACCTCTATACAACATTAACCATAAACCTAATAATATCTTTTATATAAAAATGAATAAATCTTTTAAATATTTGTAAATCACAACTCAAATTTTTATCTATTTTGATATTAGATATTTTGTAGATGTCCATTAAAATAAATTTAGTCGATATATATTGTTGTGTCTGATGTTTCTAATGGTAAAGATTGACAATTAATTAAATCAACAAGATTTACAAAAAGTTACCTAGACCGGATGCTCGTAGCTCCAAGACTCACCCGTCCGCAGCTCCAATGTCCACCCGACTGCCCGTTTGCGCCCGCAGCAATGACATGAAACACTATCACCACGACTATGCTATCACAGCTCCACTATCGTATATCCACCTGACCGTCCGACCACGCTATCGCCAACATAATTGCGCTATCTCCAACGCAACAACTATCCGATCGATCGACCGCGCTATTGCCAACACAACAACTATCGTCAACATAGTGCTATCACCAACACAACAACTATATCCAACACTATCAACTAGCATCAACACTATCAACTAACCACAACTGCACTATCTCCAACACTATCAAATAACCAAAAAATTAGAAAAACCATAACAGTCGTGATGTGCGGGTAATATATAAACCTCTTTTTTGCTGAAAGGACCTTTCGGCCAGAACATTCTTTCGGCTGAAAAGTTCTTTCGACCGAAAAGTGCTTTCGATCGAAAGAACTTTTCGGCCAAAATATCTTTCGACCGAAAAGATTTTACTGGATAAAAAAAATCTGTACAGCTAAAATTGTACACGAAAATCTAGAGCATCGTCATAATATCGTTCGATTTTACATGCAAAGGTTCGAACGAAACATATTTCGGCTGAAAAGATAGAACTTTTGGCCGAAAAAAATATTAGTTCAGCCGAAAAAATGTCTTTCGTAATTTTGGAGATCCGATTCTCACGAAAGTGTTGCCCATCTTCATGAATTTACCCGTATCCTATTCTATTTCAGATTTAGTTTCGATCTCTGATCGTGGTATCTCAGAACAAGATGAGACTTCAGTAATGTCTATTCGGTAGGGCTTCATATCTTATCTAAGTATGTCGTCATGACCCCTTCCCTCTTTAAATTGCTTTTTTCAGTCATTATCTTTTTTGTTTAATAACAATACTGGGTTCTTGAAGAATATCTCCTTTTCATGGAACAATCACACACCACACCCTACAATCCCTCTAGTCCCCCTCTAAACACCTGTTCCCTGGACACTAGCCCATGCCCTTCCTCCCTCTATCTCTTTAGCCCAGACCATGAAACCTAAAAGGATTCAAAGGAAGATGTGGTGGCCTATCAATTGAGAAATAGATCCATCATGATCCCTAGAGATGTGAGCCAGAAGTTGAAGGGTTTGGGGTTAAATCCACCTCTCCCTTTGGGTGGAAAGGGTAGGGGGTGAAGATCTTACCTAGTCAAAGAACAATCCTAGGCTACTAAGGATATGGAAGTAGGAAGAAAATTATCCATTTTTGGGGCCCTTAGAGAAGCGAAAACCTCATATGGGGTTTCAAAATGAAATTTCTCTCCTTAAACTGTACAGGTGTGGCGAGACCCTTTAAGAAAATCGTTCTCCACAGGATGGTGTAGTTGACCCAACCATACATTATCCTCCTTTAGAAAACTTTTGAGGAATCATCCTTGGTTATCGCCCTTCTGGAGGGCATTCTCAAGAAATGGAATTTCATCGGAGTATATGAAAAAGGTCGATCGGGGGGACTTACAGTGGGATGTGACACTAAAACTGTCAAGATTTTAAATTCCTGGGGGTTTTATTCATGCATTGGAATAAATATTATAAAAGAGGATTTGGGTAGATTATGCATGGTATTGAATGTATGTGGGCCTACGTAGGATCTTATACTAAGAGGTGACCTTCTAGGAAATCCTCTTAAATAATTCCTTTCTAAAAAAATAGGATCTTATACTAAGAGGTGACCTAAACTAATCATTAGGAATGTCAGAATCTTGGGGACAAAGGGCACATCTAGATTCCATCTCAATTTTTTTCAACCATATTATGGGAGAAAAGGGATTGATGGACATATCTCCCACAAGGATTTTTCCATCCTGGACAAATAGATAGCCAAAATATTAGATCATTTTCTAATATTAGAAAAACTATTGGAAAATCCCCTTCTTTTTAAACAATGGATTGGATTTGGAGGGGAGTCAGACCATGACCCAATATTTATGGAGGTTGCGGGAAGAATAAAGAAACCATATAGCCCTTTAAAATTTAATTCGGAATGTCTAAAGGAGGAGGAATTTATTTCTCTATTTAAGGAGCATTGGACCCCCATTGACTAGAATGACAGGGTTGCTATCCAATTTTCGAAAAATCTCAAAAATCTAAAAAAGCCTACAATCGAATGAGATAATGGTAAGATAAAAAAGGATGAACATGAACTAATGAATGAATAAGAAGCCCTACAATCCATATATTATTTAGAGGGAGGAGGATATGATTCCCCCGAATCAAAGAAGGCTCTTTTGGCACTGGAAAAAAAACAAAATACAGCTCTTGGAAGCAAAAGAAAAAGAGTGGAGATTAAAAATAAGAGCCTTGTAGTTACAAAGTGGGGATGGGAATACAAATTTTTTCAGGCCTATGAAAAAGGGAGGAAAATGGAGAATACTATTTAGAGTCTAAATGACCCTGCTAAGGGTATGGCTCATTTAGGGACTAGGAATTTCCATAATTTTTTCAGGGTAGATGGAAGAGTTTCAATAGATTCCATAGTGCACTTGGCCCTTTTTTCTCGAGGTTTGTGGAGGAAGAGGATAATAGGACACTCATGGATGAGGTCATTGAAGATGAACTCATAGAAGTCCTCCATAGTTTCCAAAAAGACAAGAGCCCTGGCCCAGATGGTTGGACCATAGACTTCTTTGTAGGGCTATATGATACTATTGGAAATGAAATCATCAAAGTGGTGGAGGAATCATGTATAAATGGCCATATTCATGCACCACTAAATGTCATTTTCATATCCCCCATTCCTAAAAACGATGAACCACGAACTCTTGAGGATTTCAAGCCTATATCATTGTGCAATAACAACTACAAAGTGGCATCCAAAGTTATCAGCAAGAGAATTAAGGAAATTCTTTTGAAATTTGTGTCACATGAGAAATTCAAATTCCTGGAAGGTAGACAGATCCATGAAGCAATAGGAGTGGATCAAGAGGCCTTACATAGTATAAAATATCAGAAATTAAAATGGGAATTGATCAAGATCAACTTATCAAGAGCCTATGAGAGAGTCAATTGGATGTACATAAGGATTCTTCTAACACATCTGGGTTTCGAGCTTCCTTTCATCAATTGGATCATGAGATGCTTATCACCAGTCTCATTTGCAGTGCTCATTAATGGGGAAACCTCTTCTTTCTTTCCCGATGAATGAGGCTTAATACAAGGATGTTCTCTATCCCCTTTACTTTTCCTATTGGTAGTGGAGGGCTTCAGTAGGGCCATTGGTGAAGAAAAAATTAGAGGGTATTTTCAAGGAATATCCATCTCCTCCACTCTAAGGATAACTCACCTCCACTTTCTGGATGATTTCCTAATTTTCTACAGTGGAAGGAGGGGAGATAAGGAAAAATTGATCACAATTTTAGACCTATTTGGAAGGGAAGCAAGGATGCAAACCAATGCACAAAAATCCACTCTTTCATCCCATCTTATGAATGAACAAGAGGCTCATTGTTATAAGGATATCGTCCCTTTTGATCAACTACCTTTCGATGAAGGTATAAAGTACTTGGGTTTTCATCTAAAACCAGACAACTATAAGAAGGAAGATTGGTGCTGGCTAATTACAAAATTGGAAAAGGGATTAAAGGCTTGGAGTTTTATATGGTTTTCTAGAGTGGGAATAATGATACTGATTAAATCATTCCTAGAAGAAATCCTAGCATATTGGATGTCGTTAGCTTGGATTCCCAAAGTTATAATGGGAAAAGTAAGATGTACTTGTTTAATATTTTTATGGGTTGGCACAAAGGACCACTTTGTTTTACCTTGGGTAAAATGGAAAATCTTGGCTGCCCCAAAATTATTGGGAGGATGGGGCCTAATAAATATACATGTGTTCTCGAAGGAGGTTGTAGAAAAATCTATTTGGAGACTAATCACTATAGATAATCTTTGGAAAAAAGTAGTCACCCAAAAATATATTATCCCTGACTTGGTAGAAGAATGGATCTAAATAACTACAGAGGATACATCAAATTGATCAATCATCTAGAAATACATCATAAAATATTTTAAAGTGGTAGAGGAGGGTCTGGATTGGCGTGTTGTTAAGGAAACTAGAGTCAGATTAGGCATTGACCCCTGGCCGGGCAGTGGTAGAAACCACATTCTGCCCCAAGAATTGATTGAACAATTGCACGAGAAGGGATACTTTCACCTTAATCAGATTGCAAACAAAACTAGAACCATAGTTTGGGGTCAAGACTGGAAGGATGCCAAACAAATTGGACTGGAAGGGCTTTTTCATGAATCTAGACTGATTATATAAGAGATCTCAAACTAGGACATATTAGAATCACACAGAGGGAGGACAAATTAGAATGAAAACAGAATACCCATGGTGTTTACACTCCAAGAGAAGGCTATACACAACTGAACATTAACCTCCTTCAACATGTAACATCCTTCTCTTGCGCGCACTGAGCGAACTTATACTTTGAGGACACTTGTGTGCAAGTAATCCAGGTTATTGTAGTATTGGTCCTTTTGATTATGATTATGAGGTATTGTGGATTTGATGATATGTTATTTTGCTGTATTTACATAGAGATGTGCTATTGAATGGGTTATCCTGAGTGTGTAGGACTTTGGACATTGAGGATGTAGAGGCATCGATGAAACCCCTTGGAATCCAAATCGAGTCAGAGAGTGGACTGTTGGGTTTGAATGTTGTTGATGTGACATGTGTACATATGATTAGATGTTATGATGATTGATTATTATTGATGACATGATTCGTTGATGATGTAAGACGACGATAGCTTGCCAACCAGAATCACATATGGAGTAGAGGGGTCACGCATGACAACCAGAGACATTGAGGGAGAGGTGTGGAAACATCCCTGCCACATCCTACTAGCACTCACGTCGTGGCTCGAACTGTAGGTTAACGATTAACAAGTTTGAGAAGACCCACTATGTAGTGATGAAAAATTGTGACAGTCGCTCACGATGATTCTAAGGGGTGCACAATAAGGCAGGGGACTTATTCCTTAGAGGCCCTTGGTCTCCCACACGATCACTTGGCGGAGTATTGACTCGAGGGGTTTGACGTCTACCAAATTCAGTCAAGAGGCGAGTGGCACCCTTGGAACATGTAGTGTGTCTTGAAGGGCACGTCACGCAAAGAAAACAAAAAGAGGTGAGTGGCACCCTTGGAGCATGTAGTGCGTCTTGAAGGGCATGTCGTGATTTTAACTAGTGAGTGAATAAACCTAGTGCCTAGAAAACTATGCCTCCTTAGGACCTAGTCGGCCTTAAAATGAATGATATGATAAGTAAAGTTTAAAAACAATTTTTTTCCCTTAAAAATGTCGCCCAACCTAGTGAATTTAAAACCTAGGTCTAAGCAAAACCTCTGAACAAAAATAATTAGACATATAACAAGAAGGGGGTAAAGAAATTCAAACTTTATTTATTAAAGTAATTTTTTTTTTTATATTGGAGGATTAAATTTTAAAAAAAGAAGGGTAATGGTTGTTTTTATCTTCATTTGCTAACTTAATTTTTAATTAAAAAGGAAAAAGGGTAATGGTTGTTTTTATCTACATTTGCTAATTTAATTTTTAATTAAAAATGAAAACGGCTAAATGGTGGTTTTATCTACACTTGCTAATTTGATTTTTAGTTAAACATGAAAAAGGGGGAAACTTAAAAGAAATAGGAAACTTAAAGAAAAAGGGAAACTTAAAGAAAAGGTGAAACGTAAAGAAAAAGTTGAATGTCTAACTTTGTAATGAATCTTGCCTTTGGAACTTTCTATTTATGAACTCAACTAGAAATTAAGTAAGGCGTAAGTCATTTAAGAATTGTAATTTGAGACACCGATGAACGTTTTAGGAATGCTCTTAGGTGGATGAGGGAAATAAGAATATTTAATTAATTAATAAAATTGATTTTATGGTGCAACTAGGGGATTGGGCGACATGTGTATGGAGGAGGTTTTTTCTAATTAATTCAATGAAAAATGAATTTAATGATAATTTGGGAAACCAATTACTTGAAAACTCTATAAAAATGATCAAGGAGGAGTATGGATCTCATCTTTTTGCATAACGTTACGCTGCTGAAATTTTATCTTGACTGAGCTTTCTTTTGTGGGAGTTGGGATACCCAGCTTGGGTAACAAGTAGTAGCTCGACCTTGCGAGGTGAGATGGGCGCTATAATTCTCTGGTATTGTGTGTGTGGCCCCTTTGTGGCTCGGGGGGCTTAGGCTCTGTGATCTTTTAAGTTATTAGTCTGTGCCTGAGCAGTCTGCCAGGATCTGAATCGATGGTCGTCACTCCAGTGTTTAAAGAATTAGATTCAAATTCCCTACTTTCATGTGCATGGATAATAACTGTAGGATCATTCTCTGCCCAACCAGTAATTCTCTCCTCGACATTTATTCTGTGTAATAGTTGTGTTTTTATGACAGTGAAATTGTTGTGTTTGTAATTGTTGTGTTTGTAATTATTGTGTTGTATGACTATGTATATGGAATTTCGTTCTTCGACATCTCTGCGTTTTTTTTTTTCTGGCCAAATCGTCCCCAGAACCTCTGTGTAAATGGAAAATGACCCTCTGCATCTCTAGATTTTCCTTGGCAAACACTCCTCAAATCCCTTCTCCTTTTCATTTCCGGATGCGCGTTGTTATTTGTTGGAGTGATGCTCTTGGGTGGTTATGGGTTCGCTGTGTTGGTTTCGTTTGGATTGGGGGCCAAATCCCATAGCCATAGTTACCAGCGTTGGAACAAAAGGTTTCAGTCTCGTAACCTTTAGTTGCAATGAAGACCTTGCGGGCGGAAAAAGGAAACGATCACAGCTTGAATCCATCTCGTATCTACTAACTACTATCCTCCCAGAGCGAACCTCTTACATCGTGGGTTGATATTGAGGGGATTGGTATCCCAGGAGATTTCCTCCTTCCTTTTACGTTGAGTTATTTGCTACCTTATTTTATGTGATTACTGCAAAAATCGCTCCTCCCTTACAGTGGAAACCTTAGCTCGCTAATGGTTAATCCTTTCCAGTGGAGTGGTAGATATTCAATACTGTGCAATGTCGCGAAGGTTTTATCTCCCTCCCTAAACTATTTGATTGAAAACAGATTAAAATTTAAACCCTGTTGCAATGTCAGTTTCCAGAATTATATTTTAGGTTCCTTGTAGTTAAGGTTCTATTGCAGAGAAGTTGTATGACAGTTAGATTATGACTCAGTCATGATCGTTTTTAAATTATATTTCCAGTAGCTCTAATTCGGTTTTAACCCTTTTATAATAAAATTTGCCTTCATTTAGTACTCGGTTACTTTAGTCAGTCAAGGTATCAAGGTATGCCTATGATGAAACTTATGTTAAATTATAAATTGAAATTCGACTTGTTGCGTTGAGAAGTGAGTTAAACTAGTTGTGGTTTAAGTGTGAAATTTATTTTAGCTTTGACACCAGAGTTAAATTTAAATTAGACATTAAGGGGATAAAATTATATTCAGATAGTATAAGGGGACAATTTAGTTAGCGCTCATGAACGTTATTGAGTTAATGATTAAATGGTTATTGCAGAATGTGGTTTTGTCGCTCAATGTATTTACTTGATTAAAAGATCTATTGTGCTTGTTTACAGTGATGTGTAAAGTATATAAAGATGTATGTTGTAATGTGTATATGATGCAGAACAAATTGTAGTTTTGGTAAAGTTCATCAGGATGTAAGGATTATAGAGATTGTAAGGTTTTTAAGGATTATAAAGATTATAATGATGCAGAACAGATTGTAGTTTTGATTAATCCTTCTTGTACCTTAGATATTGCAGGTTTATAATGATTATAGTTGGGTTTTGTTTATAATGATGTTTGTGACTGTTAAGGGAGACTCTTTGATTGATAAGGATGGAAGTTCTCTTGATTTGACGGTTTAGATAGTGTTTATGTTTACGCCTCAGTTTACCTTTGCATTGTCGCAATGTGGCCGTAGGATCCCTGGGGATTGGATCCTTCTGCTCATGGATCGAAAGGTGAATTTGTTAACCTGGCATTGGATCATTTGTTTATGTATGTATTAATTGGTGATTGATTTAATCACACGCCTTGGAAATTGGGTTAATGATTAAATGCTTAAGTGTTTAGCCTTTCTTGCACGTAGAGGAATTATAATGTAAATGATAGTTATAGATTTTAGACTTCATAAGCCTTGGATTTCGCTGTGATTAATAGTTAGATTTTGCGCGCATTGAATGTTGATGAGGCATGAATAATTAGGTGATTAATTTTAAATGCATGCCTTGAATGATGTATGGTATAATGTTTAGATTTTACTTTTCTTACTTGGAATGAAAATTTAAGGTAATGTTTGATCTTTGGGATATTTCTTCTTGCGTGAAATGAAAGGTCATTGTAATGAATGGTTGATGGTTATTTACTTCTTGCACCCATTATTTTTTTAATGTTTTATGTCATTGGTTTGGCGTAACGGAGGGGACGTTACACAACAAGACCCCTCTTGGTGGTGGAAAGGGGTCTGGAAAGTAAAATTCCCATTAAAATATTGTATCTTCATGTGGTGCCTGATAAAAAACAAAAGACCAATTTGGGACAGGATGAAGCTCAAAA
>SNQJ01S0035332.1:0-23652 GCA_010110895.2 Picea sitchensis
AAATCTCAATTTCAAAATATTTGTCACAATATTGACCTTCCTAAACTTCTAAGTTATCAGAACTACAATGATCTTGGAACATTTTTCCTAGTACTTTTTGAGCATCGAAATAACTTTTTAAAGAAGTCCAAATAATCTCTTACCTTTCTTAAGATTCGATAAATCAATCTTAATCTCAGTGAACATTAACCATTATAATTAATTTTTCAAATTTATTATTTTGATTAAATTTATTAAAAACAATACTTATCATTTTAATTAAAAGCATTTTCAAAAAAAATATTATAAAAATAATATATTTTCAAAAATTAAAGAAACATGAATTAATCTATTATCTATTATTTAAGCAATCCTAATAGTGTAGCTCGAATTTTGAGGACGTTGAACACTTAGTGTCAACATTTAAAAATAATGGACCTATACACAATCCTAAACCCTAACTATACTACATTTTACAATCGATTTGACATGTTAACTCCCTAATAATGTATCAACACTTACCATGCCCATATCCATTAACTAAGCATTAATAATGTATCAACACTTGCCATGCCCATATCCATTAAGCATTTATCTAGTGCAGGCCAAAAATTCTAGTTTCACAAATTAAAAGTATATGTTTTGATTAGCGTAAGGAAGAGAATTAATTAATATTCTTAAAATAATTTAAAACATAGATTGACAATACTCAAACATGGTATGAAGAATTTCTTCATAATCAAAGAGTTGAAGATGAAAAGCACCACTTTCTCCTAGAATGCCATGTGTATACCAAGTCAAATCTAATTTCAAAAATATTTGTCACAATATTGACCTTCCTAAACTTCTAAGTTATCAGAACTACAATGATCTTGGAACATTTTTCCTAGTACTTTTTGAGCATCGAAATAACATTTTTTAAAGAAATCCAAATACTCCTTACCTTCTTAAGATTCGACAAACCAATCTAATCAGTGAACATTAACCATTATAATTAATTTTTCAAATTATTTTTATCAAATTTCTATTAAAAACAATACTTATCATTTTAATTAAAAAAGCATTTTCAAAAATATTATAAAAATAATATATTTTCAAAAAATTAAAGAAACATGAATTAATCTATTATCTATTATTTAAGCAATCCTAATAGTGTAGCTCGAATTTTGAGGACGTTGAACACTTAGTGTCAACATTTAAAAATAATGGACCTATACACAATCCTAAACCCTAACTATACTACATTTTACAATCGATTTGACATGTTAACTCCCTAATAATGTATCAACACTTACCATGCCCATATCCATTAACTAAGCATTAATAATGTATCAACACTTGCCATGCCCATATCCATTAAGCATTTATCTAGTGCAAATAAAAATAAGCCATATATATTTTTTAAAAAAATACATAAACAAGTCGTATATTGCATACTATAAGAGATGTTCATTTAAAGTGGAAAAATGGAGAACAAAGAGGAAAAACCTTTGTAAATCTATACATTCAAAAGAAGTCATATTTAAAAAAAAAAAAAAATACATAAACAAGCTACATATTGCATACCATAAGAGGCGTTCATTTAAAGTGGAAAATGGAAAACAAAGAGGAAAAACCTGTGTAAATCTATACATTCATTATGAAAAGTGATCCCTTACATCGATTGACCATGTGACCGACTTGTCTACTTTGCCACATGTTCCATGTCTCAATCACATGCACTTCCTAAGTGGAGCTTGTCTCACTCACTATAACACAAATCAGAGGTGTTCAACATCAGACATGCATATAGATTGAACCATGTATGTCTAATGGAACCTTTTCTCAATGACAAACACATCTCTAAATAAGACATTCTTGATCACTAGTCAGAAACCTTAACAATCCTAGCATGTTATTTAAAGATAGTTTACAATCAATGTTCCAGTATGTTACATATTGGCCTCTTCTTTTTTGGAGGTTGTACAAGTAGAACAACAACATGGTACACAAACCACATGACCTTTACTCAGTAAACCTGTGATAACATGTGCATTCATGATATTTTAAAGAATATCCCTATTTTCATTAAATATTGATAGATACCTTCAAAATCCTTTGTTGAACCCCCTTATAATACATCTTTCCAATTAAAAAACTCCACATTTTTACTAGATACCCCTATTTATATCCCCCAATACCTATAAACCTCTTGGTAACATGCTGCACCTCCGAATATTTATAATATTTTTCTTTATTTTCATAATTTTAAAACCCCCTTTATAAATGGACGTGATAAGATATTGGTCAAGGTGAAGCCCTCATGACATGGACAACTTTATTTGATCATAGAATTACAAAGGGTGAAAATCCTTTAACTATACCAGGGTTTGAGATATAGACATAGTGAATGACTATCTAAAAGTCAATCTAGTTTCTATTCTACCCCAAACATACCAAAATAAATGAAAATAAAGCAATAGGGGAGAAGATCATGTAACTGTACCTTTTAATCCCATCGCCTAGTGATGATCTCAAATTTGTATTTCCTAAAGACCGCAAGTCTCCTCCTCCCCAAGGCTAACTCGCGATCCAAACTAGCAACAAGGACTACAAGCATACTATTCTATTAATGAGTTGTAGTTAGATATCAAATGCTATGTATAAATAAAGAAAATACACAAACATCATCATTTGGGTCAGTGAAAATAAATTTTTATTCATCAAACAAAGACCAAAACTTACAACTGGTTCTGCCACCATTCCATGAACTCCTGTCCGATCCTCTTTTATAATGTCTAAGAACACTTTCAATATGCCCTTTTCCACAATCTTCTATCTCCTCAAGGAAATGGAATTGATTGAATGGAAGAAAAGGAGCCAAATAAGGGAATGTTGAGGAAGTAACTCACCAAAACCAAGGAGAATGTTCCTTGGAAGATTTATCCTCAGCCCGAAAACGGGTTAAAATTACACCTTAGAATACTCTCCTAGCTTAACCAAGTTCCTAAAGCATACCTTTATTCATGAAATTATCCATCTAGACTGAAAAAGGGGTTAAACTACCACAGACAGATGTGCCTTCAATTTGAGTTTACAGCTGGAAGGACAACAGATCACTCTGACAATATTTTCATTTTTAGAGAGTCCTAAAGGGATTAAAGAAGACCTGTGGGGATACTTTGTCGCTTAATTTGGACGACCGAAAAGAATAAATATATTCATTGATGTTTCTTCTTTCCAATTTCAAAGCGAGCTTGAAAGAGAAACAAAGCATGCTCATTAGGGAATCCCAAGGGTAAGGCCTAGGATGATGAATAACAAAATAAGAAGGCTTCATTACATAATCACGATAGACTAACAAGGACTCTAATCCTATATTAAATCACAGCATGGATTCCAAAATGTAGCAAAGATCTACCTAGGACATCCATGCAAAGGTAGGATCTACCACCTAACTACAACACTTCTAGAGCAACAATGAAGGTTCTATGTCGCACTTCAGTGCGATTGATCCTATGGCCCAAGCGGAAAAGACAACAGTATGTAGAAAGTGGGAATGAAAGCTTAACTTATATGCAAAAAGTTGGAAAACATTACTTTTACCAAAGGATACCCAAAAAGTGACCCATCCCTAAAAAATTACCAAACCAAAAGGAAAGGAGTAACATAACATCCAATAAGAAACTAAGGAGTCGAGTGATCACCGAAAGCCAGAAAACTAAGCAATGTAGAAAGGGGCCAAACATTCTATAAATAGAAGTTGACAACTCATTTTTACCATTGCAATTTGAAAATCGACCAAAAGGTGAAAAGACCCCTTCACTAAAAGAGTATATTCGGGAGCCTGGACTTAAAACCACCTTTGTTTGGACCAAGTAATTACAAATCACTCATACTTGCAATTTAATTCATTTTATGCTTTGAATTTTATGTTTTGAGGGGCATGTCTGTAGAAGAAAGGGTTCAGAAAAGGAAGGGATGTTCTGGTTATCTAATGATGTACTCCTCTAGCAAGAAAACCACCACCCCACATACACGACTATGCAAAACATCTCATGCATATCTTTGTAAGATTTTGAAAATAAAGTAGGTCAACAATCCTCCTCCATTTTTTCCATGAAACAAGATGTATCTTCACTGGAGGGAGAGGGAGTATGAGGGTATTGATATTTTGGTTGAAGAGGACCCTATAGCCATTGCCACACTAAAACAATGTGGGCTATGGAAGTTATTCCAGTTTCCATTTATAAGGGAACAACCTAGATCGCTTCTCATAGAGACAGACTGATGCAGTCTTTATGTTAGGTACAATCATTGGACCCCAACCAAAAAAGACATATATTTTGACCTGCCTCTCGAGAAGAGGGGAACCAATTAACTTGAGGACGTTTCCTGAGCCTTTCAACATCGAGGATTACAATCAGATGTACTGTGAGTAATGGGCACTGAGAAGGTGGGTTCTCATGTGCCAATCCACAATATCACCATCATATCTCTACATGTGATATTAATTTTGATCTAAAGATTACTAGATTCCACATCCCTTCAATAGGCCTCCCGAACACACATGCATTGTGCCATTCATTGTTTGGAGGCCAAAGTTGTTTACTATAATGAACATGTCATATGTGATGATTTAGAATTCATGAGTGTTTGAGACATACTTAACAAGAACTTGCTTGGTACCATTTTGTGCTCAGATTCTTGAGAGGGTGCCTAGTCTTGGTTCCTGAGAGACTCAGATGGGGGCATGTGGCCTCCTTCCCAGAAGTATTCAGATGGATAGCATTGTTGCCATGAAAGAGGGGAGGGAGGACCATAGAAGCCTTCAACGACAAATTTTTTAACCCAGGCACGCCAGATCCCTAGGATCGAGGATTACCCATATGTCGATATCAACTTCACTAGAGACCTAGAAATGCATGTGCCTACCGACGAGGAGAGAGGCAAGATAGGTAACATATTTTAAAGTTTATTTAATTAATTAAAATCTTTGTATATATCCTTTTATGCGGTATAGAGTATTGACTTGTATATGTTGTCTAAAGATGGGGTCAGACCAAAGCATTTCACTTAAGACTGACGATGGTTCATAACTGGTGGTAGGACCAGCCAAAGACTGAGACCAAGAGCTATATTCTCAAACAGAGGGTCGACAGAGTTCTGGCGATGAGAGTTCTCCTGCCATGAAATCTCTTAGTTCTTGTTTTTTCTATTCTAGATCCTCCTCTCTTGTTTCCTTCATATCTGATATTTCTCAATCCAAAGTTTTTCCTAGCTTAGATAGAAATTGGGGTGCTGTTCTCACAAATTTAACGATCTCAAATTTTTCTCTTCTATGACATGAGCACTCATAGATGTCCGGGTAAGTCTTCCACACAGGGATATAACTTTTCTCTAAATAACTCTATTCCTCCTAATGAATAAACCATATGGTGATTTCCCAAAATTTCCTCAAGTTCTTCTCGACATGATATTCATGTTTGTTCTCTATCCGTAACACAGCCTATGTCGGGTTCCCTATTCTTGTTTCTATGTACTTTTCTCTTTTAAGACCTCTCATAAGTTGATATCTTTGTGATCATTCGAGGTTTCTTTCATCTACAATAATAAAGTCTCTAATTATTTCAGGGGTTCTTCCATGGTCTCAGTCTCTTGACCTTTCTCATGGATCTCTTGTCTTATATTCATATTTTCAACTTTAGTAATCATTCTAGGGAAATCCAAAAAATCATGTTGGTCCATAAATTTACATCAAAGACAACTAGGACCTCTACTGTATTCTAGTAAGATGTCCCTGGCCTTTCCTAAACTATAGGGAAAGCTATTAATCCTCTTTTCTTTTTAAACCCATCCTAACCTTTTCCTGTATTAAGTATTTTGGGATCATAGTAACTAACTCCATTAAAATTCTTTCTAGGATCTTTCATCCATTTGTTAGTCCAAAACATTCTTTCTATGCATAGGATAACATATATTTCACTATTCATATTTCTACTCCATTCATGTCATCAAATCTTCTTTCTTCTAGAAAATCCTGTTTTCGTGACTAGGATGTACTTATCAAACATACCAGATTCATTCTTTTGAAACAAAAATTTTCTTATATTGGCCTTTCTCAGAGCACAAACCTTCAAGATCTTACCTCTTTTTCTACAAACTTTCTAGCACGAGTTTGAAAGTCATGAACATCAGCAAGACTAAAGTAGCATATCTACACATAGAGATTTCTTTTCAGCTTCCTAGCAATCATAGTTTCAGTCCCAACAATGAAACCATTTGTTGGCACTGTGGAAACCTGTGGTTAAACGCCTAACAAAGGTAACTCAACAAACCCAATTACTAGGCCTTTGGAAACACCCACGGCGGATGAAGTCTCACCTGGGGTAGAGTTAGGGGTGGTTGCAACACTCAGATGCTTGCAAAATCTAACTGACACATATCCTGTGGTATACACCACTCTAACAAAGAACTTAAAGCTAGGCATTCATTATTTAAACCCTATTCACATTGTAGACCCAAACCCTACTCATAGCAACATAGTATTCAATCAAATCTAACACATCTAAGAACTTAAAATTTGGAAACAGATCAGCACATTCCCACATTTCAAGCACTTAATCTACCATACCAGACATTCATCTAAACACTGTCATCACTGTTTAAATCATAAGTGAACAATATAACAACATAATGCACAAAGCAACCATAAATAATGATAGCATGGTTCACTCCCAAGGTAGCTTTTCATGTCCACCAACTCTTCTCTTCTTTATTATCTATGTCAATATTCTACAAGAACAGAGCCTTTAAACCCCACTCCAGATAGGACAGAGATTCGCGGCACACCTCGCCAGATCCTCCTTCCTGAGCGCCAGGTTTGCACAAATTCTTCTTACAATCACTTGCATTTAGCTCTGCAAGTCTTGACATACAGTATGCACAAAGCCTCTAGCCCCACACTCAGTTTTACCTATCAAGTCTACACTATCACACACCCACACCTTATTACATATCCTAGCTATCTATTTATATATTACAAATGGGCCTAAACATGGTAAGCCCATGGTCGCATATCCCATACCGGGTTAAGTATATTAAACCCTAATCCCAAAACTTCTGCAAGGTCGAGATCCCACGACTTCGCTTTCTCGACTTGCTTCAACCTTTGACCAAATGGTATCAAGTCCCAAGTGGTCTAAATGACCAAAGTTATCCAAACATGGTCAGGACAAAAGGCCCCCAACAATCACTTGTGACACGTCCCGAGTAACTCTCACAGGTAGGTCTCAAGCCAAACACCTTGAGCTACTCTCGGCTCAGAAGCCGCTTAAAGCCAAGGCCAAGGAACTCTTGAATAATCAGCCTGGTTATAGGTCCTTCCAAGCGTTGTTTGAATGCAATGATTGCTTGTTCTAGTTCTTCTCCTGTCCTTCAATATCCTAAACGTAGAGGCAGCCGTATCCCGGACCTGCTAGAGCTTATGATTAATTTCATGAATTTTCTCTCAGAGCATGGACTGTTGTTTTGAGTCGCGAGTCGCTCTTTGGGATCTTTTCATTCTAATTAACGGCCAAGGGATTCAACTATGTTTACTTTTTTTCTTTTTCTTTCTTCCTGTAGTGCATTCCAAATTCTTTAGTTCGGTCCTCAAAGTAGGCGTTATAACCCTAATTTGCACCGTACATGCTTACTCCCACATCAAGGCTTCATCTCTGTGATTCCTTCTTTGCCAAAACACTGATGAACAACTCTTCTTAAAAACATCTTTTATAAATGCCCACGTGTCCTACTCCATTATCGTGCATGCATGTACATGCTAGCCGACCCAAAACAACCCGCATGTAAATTGCCAAAGAATGAAAAAGAGAAAGTTGATGATGGAACACAATAACTTTGGGTGAGTTAACTAAACCTTTCGACCATGCATGGTTGAGGGTTCAACCAAATACCAAATTTCTCTTCTGTTTTATAAAATAAGGGTTAGGGTCCCATTTGGAAGAGGAGAATCATAAAAAAGAAACTATACCCGTTGGTGCATTTTTGCCTTTTGTCCCAACCTTTAGCCATATTTGTGCAAAGAGAAATATAGAGCAAAAAAGTTGGAGGATAAATTTGAAGAGGAGCCCAGACCAAGTTCATGGAGTTGGTCTACCATCATTGTAAGTTGATTTGTTGAAGCACACAAAGCAATTATTTTTCTCGCCCCACCATATGAGGTTTTTATGAATTATTGTATACTTGTTTATTGAAAACTCTAACCCATTAATCTATATAACAAACTCCACATGCATTTGATATAGCTTTGTTTGTTTTGTGTGAATGCAAAATGCCCTTGGGAGGAGAGCTACAACTAAAGAGAGATCAAGTGTGAGGAATGGTCGAAATCAAACACCCGAAATAAGGCATGCTCACTTGATCTTCTTAACTAGGTATTTGCTTAAGAATAATGGGGATTAGGTCTAGAACGACGATAGAAAGTAGGAATCTTAGGTCTTTTATGCATGCATAAAAGAACCCTATGCTAGTCCAGAGGGGATTTCCTCTACTCACAATAGAATTGGCTAATTACACTGGGAAATTTAGGGTTCCTGGGAATATTTTTAGGCATTTTTAAGAACTAGTTTCATTTCTTCTTTTTAAAGTTTCTGCAAAACTCTAAGCTAACAGAGATTCTGGCCTTCCATACCAGCTATCTCTATTTCTTTTCTTGATTGTATTTTTTTTCCAATACCCATAGAGGTACATGCCCTGTAGGTCTATATACAAAATTCTCATACTACATTCTCTTTTCATGGAATTTCTATGTACACGCTTAGTTGAGGAAGTGTCGTATTATGCAGGTTGATTCCAAAATTTCTTTAGAGAGGCATCTATCCCTTCCCTTTCAGAATTAGTCCTTCTCAAGGATTTTCTAGAACTCTTTCTAGTCTTTGTTGTTTATGGGGCCCATAGCTTAGGTTTCACTTCATATTGGTTTTGTTCTATGACATTTTGAATTGTTTTCTTTTTCCATTAAAGTAAGTGTTTGAGTCTTCAAGAGATTCTCGTTCTCAATACCAATAGTCTCTACTGGCCGGTTTGTTTGGATTTTCATTTGTCTCAGATTTTCAAATATACCAGAAGGAAGTACACGTGTAACACGCTCTCGATTCTTTACACAACCTCAAGGCACACATTGTTGTTGAACCTGCCACAAATAAGGTTCGCAGTGGAGAGAATTTGTTGAAGGTGAGGAAGTCATCCTTTGACAAGAGTTATACCTCTCAAGTTTTTTGGCCCTATCATAGTGGTCAAGAATCCTAGGTTTGATCACATCATAGCTTTCTTTTTCATTTAGTTTTCCCTCAAAATTTTCTTTTATAGGGTTTTTAGACAAGAGTGAGAGTCCAATTTGAATTTGCTTATGTGTGATTTTTTAAAGTGACTCTTTGCAATCTATGCTTAGGCTAGAAGATATTTCTTGGTTTTGACTGGTTGATATTTTTCCTTTTTCTTGTAGAGCATTCAAATAATAATAATAAAATATTTTATTTATTTGTTTGGTTAAAAGTGTTGTTTTGCATTAATAAACAGGGAAAAGTCTTTGCTTTCAAAATTTCACTCAAGCATTTTACTTAGATTTTAAGTAGTTCGTAGTCGAGTGAAATTCCGCTTTGAGTTTGTTGTTCAAAGATCTTAGAAAAAAATTCTCAGCTTAAAAGTTGTTTAACAGCCTGAGTTAAGCAGTTGCTTTTTTGTTTCCAGCTTTCTATTTATTTTGCTGCCTTTCAAACATAACTAGTTTCAATTTCATAACCTTTTACTTAAGACAAGCCATAAAAATTAACGCCAAATCTAAAATTCATTAGACTTTTTTATGTTTGTAGGGTTAACCAACTAGTTTAGGGTTAGGCCTTGAATTAGTTGGAGAGGAAAACTCTTCAAGGACATTAAAATCAAACATTAGAGTCCGGAAAGTTAGAGACAAAGTCCAAGATTGTGGAAATTTATCTGGACCCCTCTAACACGCTGTGGGATAAAATATGAGGTCGTGGTGGTGAGTTAGAAGCTGAGATAACCCTCCAAAGTCGTGGACCAATCGAAGTTGAGTACTCACATATAGAGGGCTTGTCTTGGGATTTCGTTAATTGCATTTTCCATGGAGCTTCGTGGGTCTCTACCCATTCGAGGTCCTCAATTGTCTCTCAGACCACTTTCTTTCGACACTTTGACATGTTTTGGGTTAGATACCTTTCTCATTATGGTCTACCCGACTTTCGAATGTACCCACCCAGTGACTGTCAAGGCATTCCGAAACCTAGTTGCCTATCTTTTAGAGACATATAGGTGACTCATGGGGTACCATAGTACCTAGGATAGACATTGTGCCACACTTTGCAAAGTATACCGAGGGTGCTTCGTGGTTCGAAAGGCTTCACTTGCATTGGTAAGTTTTCTAGTGTTGGTTGTTGTAATTTTTTTTTTTTTTTTTTTTTTTTTTTTTTTTTTTTTTTTTTTTTTTTTTTTTTTTTTTAGTGTGTGTTGTTTTTGAACTAATAGAAATCCCTAGAGTGTCTTTGTAATTTTCACATAAGGAGATCACGCAGCTCCTCGCCACCATGAAGGCTTTCGCCTATCACCAAAGACACTGAGCCACCTTCGCCACTACTCATATGTAAATCTAT
Organism: Picea sitchensis; assembly: GCA_010110895.2. Lineage (NCBI taxonomy): Eukaryota > Viridiplantae > Streptophyta > Pinopsida > Pinales > Pinaceae > Picea > Picea sitchensis. The sequence goes on from SNQJ01S0035332.1 coordinate 10,629, forward strand.
ACCAACAAGGGTCTTTTGAAGCCACTAGGTCACAAGCATTTGTGCCTGACCAACATCTAGAGGAAATGACCATTTTAGACATTGGAGCGAAAAAACTTGGTCCATCCTAAACTCCAACCACTAATCTTTTGGTACCCATCATCATACCGATTCACCTCTCTTATGAGTGCCGCATAAAGTTGTCCCACGAACAATGAAACAATGTTACTCACTCCTTCTCAATTCTTCACTCCACCATGGTCGGCTACCACAGAGAGTTTCACCTTCTAACCCACCACACTAGTCCTCGAGCCACCATGGTCTCGACCAATTCTACATCACACAGAGGGAACTGGATTCTATCCATATATGGCCAAAACCCTCACACCAAGTGTGACAGTCTCCATTCTCATAACGGATGCCTAGATCAGTACAAGTGGTGTACTTCTTACCATCATAGCCTTAGGTTCAGGGCAGGAGCTCTAATCATTCTCCAGAAGGCCACATGGGGAAATTCAGCTCCTTCTAATGCTTTCCCTTACGGAGGAAATCATATACCTCCTTCATCCCATTCACTCAGCGGTACCCACCAGCAATCCACCAGGCCACCTACACACCATAGTTTATTTGGATCAGAGATTCAAGGACCGCCTTCGATAATATGCCGGTGGGTTTGACACCATTTTCTTTGTTCAAAGTTGCATTTGGTAACAACACTTTCTCAGCTGTTTTGTCAATCGGGGCAATCTCGTTTCATTAACCTATTCCTATGCAGTATACTATTCTCGCATAGGAAACCCCGTAACTTCTTCATCGTACCTTTGGAATTCTTGGTAAGGATTTGTTCCTCATCGAATGCTCATTGAGAAATTATTTTCAAGCAATCAATGGAGAGCCTCGCATAAGGTACTATGCCTATCCCCATGGGACGGACATGCAAACTCTTCCCAAAGTCCTCCCAATGTAATGCATGCCCAACCATTTATGTCCTATTTTTGGAATCAACCAATGATGTCTCCTCACATGCAGAATATGTACACCGGTCATGGCCATGGTTTTTACTTAGAACCCAAAGCAAAGAATCAACTTTTCCGCAACTTGGTGCCACCAACTCGAGGTTCCTTTTTCCCAAGCTATCACCAACAACCCAAACTATCTTCTGGCAACCTTGCATTTGCCGACTTGATAAGGTTGTTGAATGACCCTATCCTCGTCACAATCCACGCTATTCCCTATGCCGATGAAGTTGCCTTCGAGCATACCAAATTTCGAAGCCAATCCTAACAAAGATCCTTCCTTGAATCATGTGGATCGCCCATCTTGGTGCTCATCTAACTCATTGGAATATGACTCCGTACAGTTGTGATTATTTCAATGTAATTTCTCATTGGTAGTGTCACGAATGGCACATTGAGCTAGACCGCTCAATATACTCTTACTTCGATGAATTGGAAATGGTTTTCCTAAACCATTTCCAATTACCAGGAGGATAATGATACCGCACATAATTGTTGGCCACCAATACAGAAAAAAGCGGACAATATCTCTAATCACATCCGAGAATGGCTATTAATCGGAAGAGTTTAATTAAGGTATCAGCCTAATTAGCATTCTTCGAGGGTTCCTTAAGTCTTTGGTCCCATAGTTATTCAAAGACGCCATGATGCTCTGAGTATTCTTTCAAGAAGACGCCATCATGAGAGCTCAATAGGCTTGAGCTAATCTATTCTCACTCCAGTTTATTATACAAAACTTTCCGCATGCACCACGCCAATACTCGCATAAACCGTGCATGTAGAGTTGGACCACATGTCGATGGTATTGTTGGTTCAACACAAACAAAGCTCACAGAGCAACCGATGAAGCAATTGTAGCAATTGTCTCTACAACACACAATCCATTCATCCAACTATTGCTTTGGTTGCTCCCTCTACTAAAATGTCGGATGTACACAAAGGTAATCGACAAATCCAAGGACCACCCAACAAATTTTGGAAGGAAAGAAAAACAATGAAAGAAGGGTAGTGGGGATAAGAAACCCACTAATAATGTTACGGGAAACACTGAGAAACTAAAGGTGAGGTATCCAGAAACCCGTGGCACCTAGCACCACCACCCACCAATACTCTTTGGCTTACGTATCCCAATGTTTGTGACAATGTGAACAACCTGCTGTGTTAACTAATCCTTTTCAACATGGGAAAACTCTAACCCAAGCCTCTACAAGAGCGAAAGGGGGCATTCAAGGACCCTCTCCGGTTTTCAACAATCCCGCGATCCCAAATGTGTATGATTATGGGTGACATTTTATCAACTAGGAACACATGACTATCAGAACTAAGAACATCCGAGAAGGAAAAGAAGCCTAACTCCCATCTCTTCCTCTCTACGGGGTGATTGAGAAGGCTTCTTTGGGCGAAATGATGACATGTATCCCAAAAGGTGCATTCAAAAAAGATTCTCACAACCCAAAATGCAAGGTCAGCCCAAACTATTCTATGGTGGAGGATTTGTCTCAAACCCTTTGTGCTGCTGTCCACTTTTGAGGTCCTCCAAAGTTGTCCTTCCTAGAGGAAAGCTTTGTTAACTTTTAGGATCTACCAAGACTTGGTAATCCAGATACCATCATGTTGGATACAATCAACTTAAAACATTGTCTGCCTTACCACATAGCGCTTCAGATAGTAGTGGCTCACCCAAAGAAAACTTTTACTCGAAATACTTTTCTCAAGATGGTGGTTGATGAGGGCTTCGACATGCATTATGTCGCTGGCATGTTGGAAGGCTATCACAATTGCTTTGTCTCCGCTACTTTACTCTCTCAATCGCTTTCAACGCTCATTCATTTTGATTACATGGTATCATTCCCTCTTTCCCCATGAAATTAGGAGGGAATACTGTGTGCGTCAAGGTAGAAGTAGTCAATGCATCGCTCGAATACTACAATCTCTTGTTAGGAAGGAGTTGAACTTATGCCATGCAAGTAGTGGTTTCTACAATTTTCTGGGTCTTGTTATTTCCACACGAAGACCGGATAGTGACCATTGATTAATTGTCTTTCTAGACCGATGCTTCATTGGGAAAAATCCACGGTTCCATGATTGATAATCCTCAACTGTGCATAGTCAACATAGGGTTGGTTTGTGCCCATCTTTGATGGGTACCTTTCATTACAGCCTCAAGGCGATGTCAAGTTCATATCCGACCAAATTACAGGTTGATATTTTCCAAAGTTTCATCAAGCCGCATGACTTACTTCAAATATCCATGGATAGCCTCTTCCCATCAAAGCCACGATGGATGGATAGGCAACCGGCATGTCCATGCTCTTTGTCCATAGTCAAGTACGCTACTTTAGTCCAACAAGCTTCAAACAACACCCATCCAACTCCCACAAGACTTAGATCCGCTTCAGCCTATTTTAAATTGCTCACGACACGTCCATTCGTTAGACTTAGTCTTTCCTCCGACGAAGCAAAGTAATTGAAGCAATGATCATCCCGACAAACTCGATGATCTTTCATCATGTATCATACTTCCTCCCAAAGAGTTAATCGGAATCGGCCGGAGAATTCACCTTCCGACTATGATCGAGATAGGTCTTGTCTATCAATCCCTTGTCTACACATGAGTTTTATGCTGAGGGTAATATGACAAACATCGTTGAAACCATACCGATCGATATCTCTAGAACCCCTAGCATCATGAAGAATGTTTTCGTCAGAGTTGAATTTGCTCCCCAAGAGAGATTCAAATCTACATAGATCTATTTGACGCTTTTGCCTGTCTTAAGGAAAATGTCAGGCATCTATCCAAAAATAGTCAAACATGATGTTAAAACTGAACTTGATTTTTCACCCTAAGGATAAAATTTTTTTGGTATCTTTCAGCCTTTGCATTATATAAATTTTAAAAAAAAACTCTTGTCTCCCATTTTAATTGAAATGAAGTTTTCAGGATTCATTTTGATAAAAAATGATTTAAATCTAAATGAACGTATGTCCCAAACGCTTTTACAAATGAGCAGTAATATTAAAACTTAAGAAATGATTAAATTGACGGGATATTTCCTGGATTCTGAGTTTGAACAATAATGTTCATTACAAATCACCGAAATGTAATTCCCCCGAATCCCGATATTCCCGTTACGTTAATCCTGATTAATTCATCATTTACTTAAATCACATTTAAAAAAAGGGTTTTAAACTTTAAATTAATCTTATCGAGAAATCGCGATTCACGAGTTTGTGAGAACAAATAAATTTATCATCGCATTCCCTGTTTCATCCTCCCATTTCCGATTTCTGATTTCTTGGTTAACGAAATCCCGAAAACCTAATCCGGATTTATTAAGATAATAATAGGATTTCAACTAAATAATACATCACAATTTCATCGATCGGGGTTTTACGATGACTAATTTTCTTTGACGTCGAAAAGTTCTAAAACCCCGATGAAAGTGTTTTAAATTCAAATCAAAATTAACGTTGATTAATCATTCTTCAAAACAAAGTGTAAGGTTTTAAGATTTTAATAAATGACCATTAATGCGATAATTATTTAATTTGGTAAGTTTCTATCATATTTGAAAAAACATCGGAAGGACCTGCACAAACACATTAAAAGCACATTATCTGGGAATATCTTTTGCATTTATTTCATAGAAAAGGTACAAATCTCGATGATTTTACGATATATTCAAAATAATTTTGAAACGCTTACATTATTTTGAAGCTCAATTCCACTCTGCTACAGGTATTCAAGTTAACACAGAGTTCCTTCCTCCTCTTTGAGACTGCTCCAGACATGCTTGTTTTCTCAACTTTTCTCACGAGGTAGCACCAACACAGAGCCGGTTTTAACATATGTGCTTATGTATTTCCAAAAGTTTCAAAGAAAACCAAGAACAACCTAGTATGAGACATTTCGTGATACTACTGCATCTGGAGTATTACACAATGTTAAATAATGGGCCGCAATTGCAGAGAAAATTGAGGATGAACTTTCATATTCAGACAATTGCACAGACAACCATCTCCGAGACATAACCGAAACAGGTCTTCATAAGGTCGCAGCACGTCCAAGACTGGTTTCATATATAGATATGGTTGCTCAAGTAATCGGATAAAGTGGATGTTCCAACCAGAAGTATTCTAAATGAGAAAGGAGTTGTTATTGGCTCATTCAGGCCCCAACATATACAAGTAATGTATAAGCTATCTCCAAATTATAAGCACACTTTTAATAAAGAGTTTGTAGCTGCTTTCCAACAAAAAAGAATGTGTAGAAGGTGGCCAAACATACCTCCGACATGATTAAAGGATGGGCAAGAGATGAGAACAAGTTTAGAGCTAGTGAACATGGAATTTATGCCACAGCTCCCTAAATGAATACATGGGGTATTTAGGAATGATGTTATGCAGACTATATAGAAAAAAGGATTCTTTCATTTCAATGCAGACTCGACACCATTTTTAGAAGAAGTTTCAGAAGGGTGTAGTTTTAATTGGCATAAAATATTATCAAATAACATCACTGTGGGTTATAAACTATAAAACAAATCCGCGCCCAGTGAAAGGTTAGGGCGCGGGTCCCTTGATTTAAGTGGTTTTTTGAGGATTTGTTCAACATGGCTTTGGCTAGGAAGAGGCATGAGTTGGCCTGATGCCAGGTAAACCTATGTGGTGCATTTTTGGGTTATAACATAGGGCAAAAGGACAACCAGTGGCCTTTTTTATGTCAGGTTATATAATGGATGCTATTTGCCTTAAGAATCCATTCCCATTAATGAATTGGAGTTGGAATGACTCTTGTACAGAACCTGTCCATAAGTACCATTTAGCTATGTGGGAAGAAAATGCCAAAGATAACTTTTATGAGGTATGTCATTATGTCATTATTCCTTTACACATAATGTTCTTCGGATGCGAACCTCCTCGCATTTCCAATACCATAATAGAAAACCTTAAAACAGTGGCTGATTGGTTCATCGAAGAAAATTTCTCATATGTTAGGGTTTATGGATGTTCTATTCCACCACATGCACTCCCAAAGATACTCCCAGATAGGTTAATTTGCAGAGAAGTAGCTTATCAGTTGGCAAATGGTGGTATTGGAAATGAATTGAAAGCTCAACAGAAGAGGGCATGGACACATTTCCCGGTTTACCTAGGGAAATTTGTTTTATTAAACATAGGCCATACTAAAGCAGAAGCCGAATCATTGAGTGAAGTAAAATTAGTGGATATAGAACACAGGAAACATGATCCATATCAAATGATTAATCGGCATGTCACACAGTGTGGATTGAAAGCATATGAACATGAAGATTCATTTTATGATGATATTTTCAGAAATGCTAAGTCATATGAGGAAATTCAAAGCATAGTGCAAACCTTGTCACCTGATGCACAGGTGGGGTTTGCATATTTCCAAAGAAATAGAAGACAGTGCTTGCCAAAAGTTTTGTAAGGCGAAGTGTCAACATCAGAGCAAGTGCCAGAAACCATTCCTCCAAGTTTTGAAACCATAATTCAGTATGATACAAGTAATAAAGGCAAAATGAAATATTCTGAGATTCCTCCTCAGAATATAGAAAGTTCCTAGAGCAAGGAGACACAGACAGAAAAAGGGAAAGGAGCAGAGTCAAATCCAATAAACCTTGATGACATTCCAGAAACAGTTGGGGGAACGGCCTCACAGGAACTTGGGAGTCCCATCACAACATTAACCCCACTGCAGGCTACTTTTGGGAATCCTCATGAAGGAGCCTTGTACGTGAGTGACTTATAACCAATTAGCAGAGATGAAATACCTTCATCAGATTATTTCTTCAGCAGAAAAAGGAGAGCTATGCTGAAACAAGAATTACATCCTGTAGGAGAAAGAACAGTTAAAAAACACAAAATTATTATTGATGGGAAAAAGCTAAAAGAAAGTGAATTTGCTACAGAGTTAGCAGGGACTACGGGGGCCATAGCATCAGCCAATATGTACTATGTAGGTAACTTAATCTCTATGATAGAGCAGAAGGATCAAGAAATTTCACAGCTACAGGTCAGGTTAAAGGATAATGAAAAAATGATTGGATGGTGAATACAAAAAGTCCTGGAACAAGCTAGACTTAAGGATATACAAGATATCCAAAAGCTAAATGAAAACTTAACTGAAGCAAAACAGATGATTCAATATACCCAAGAACAAGTGCAGAAGCTGGGCAGTGAAAATAAATCTCTGCAAGACAAAATCATTTCAATTACTAATCAAGTGATTGAAGTAGATCAATTCAAGAATAAAGCATCAGAGATATATGCAAATATCCAGGAAGAACAACAGAAGGTAGTCTGAAGTCTGGAAGTTATCCAGAATTATTGTCAAGAATCTAAAAAGTCTATGGAACAGGCAGTGCTAAAAGAAAAGGAAGCAAAAGCAGCAAGAAGTTCTTTCCAAAAAATCATAACTTCTTTACAAAAAGAAGAAGTTGGAAAATCTCAGAAGTTATCTGTTTCAGAGCAGTTGAAGGGAGATGTAATGATGAAGGTATGGGAAACAAAATTGGAGGGATATAAAAGAATGACAAAAGGAGTCATCGAAGATTGTCAAAAGATCTTCGATTCCATTGAAAAAGATTCAATACAGGTCGGTACTGATGGCTTTTCTGAGCCATTAGGAGAAATCAACATCAATAGGCATCAGTTGAAAATCAAAGAGGAACTTGAAGAAAAGAAAGGGGAAATCTCGAACATCAAAGAAGTCAACATTTCATAAATCAAGAGGTGGATGATGACTTCAAGTTCGAAATTAGAGAAAATCAGGTCCACGGAGAAAACAATTGCAACACAGTTGCCAGATCTGCAAAGAAGTTTCTTCTCGTTTGAAGCAAACGAAATACTAGAAGCTCCTAAGGCCTTAGTGAACTTTTTAGAGAAACATGTCCATGAAGTCGAAGCAGATAAAGAAAGTTCTTCGACTCAAAGTTAAAACTTTGTAAATAGTTCTATTTTTAGAATTTCGTAATAAATTGTAAACGGTTGACATTAGCTCATGCAACCGAAAGATTAGGAAGTTGGTTAGTTACCAACGGAAATTTTGGGACAGAAATGTATAAATATAATTTCAAAAGGCTGAAACAGGGCTTCAGAAATTTTGGGAAAAAGACAATCTTGTACGATCAGCTTTAAAGTTTATCAGAATACCATTCACAACAAGATTATGGATCTTGTCATTCAGTGACTATGTTTCTTCCTTTGTCTACTTTCATTTATTAAATCTTCTTCTTAATGTGTATTTCTAGCAAGTGAATCAATTTGGAATTATATGCAATTGTTGTTTATGATATCAGATTGGTTTGGATGTTGAATGTGTTGTAGTTTTTCCTCTGGAATTATTTTAATAATTTTAAGACCTGCAACCTTCTGTTCCTTAATATTTTCTTTTGTTAGAAAAAATTGCGTTTCTTTCATTGTTGTTAATGGAAATATAAGATTCTTCCCAGATTAAAACCTTATATTTCTCTGTGTTATGTTATATCGTTTACAATTTCATAATTGTCACTGAACCACGAAATGGCCTTGACTGTGTCTTTACTTTTTTTTTTAAGCTTTAAGGTTGTTTTATCAATATCTTTCCTGAATGTCTGAAGTAACAAATCTATAAAAAAAACCCTTTAACAAACAGTTAAAAAACCAAACACCCATGACAGTCCCTAACGGTAGACAACTGAACATAGAACCTGGTCTACAAGATCAAACTAGCATTGCATTAAACCTATTTAACATCATCTTACAAACTGCAACAAATAGGATCGAGTTAGAAATATCGTGGGCTGCAATCGAACGCAACATAACCATCCAAGAACGACGAGAAGCAAGACAGAGACAGTTGAGAAACTGAATCTGGTGTAGTTTTCTTTGTTTGTTTGTTTTAAAAGTATTATCATTTTTTGATGCCTAGACGGTGTGTTTTATAGCCTTAAAACACAAACTCAGGAACAACACATGAAATCACAACTTATCCAGATGCCAAGCTTGTTCGGTAGAAGCTTCGTCCAATTAATCCCAGGAAAGCAACAACCATTAAGGTTGAGGTTTGATGCAGGAGCATCTCCAACATCAAGCAAGCCAACGCGAAAGCGAAGGACAGCTGGACAAGCTAGCACAAATTTTTAATTTCTCTTGGAGTTGATGCACGAACATAAATGTGGCAATTTAATGAAGTGCACTTGTATAATGTAAACGGACCTTGAGCGATTCGCTCTCATCCTTAGTAGGCAGAAGGCATTTAAAGTAGTTAATGCAAGTAGGTAGAATTCAATTCTAGATTAGACAGTTTTAGAGCGCAAGAGGGAAACGGGATATAGACACCCTCATTGTGTATTGTAAAATTAATTGGATAAGATCAAAAGCATTATTGAATATCATAGAGGAGAAGCAGAGAGTTGTGTAAGAACACCCATGTACATATATTTGGATTAATAGAAAGAGTTTGATTCAAATTCATGGTTTTGTGTTTGTTCTCTGTGTATTGATGTTGAATGATATGCTCATGAATGTTTGCTTCTTGTTATACATTTACTTTATATGTTGTGTATATGATTTCATTTTTTAGTTTGAAGTCTGAAAGGAAGAAGGAATGAGTTTCAATTGTTTCTCTATTTGAACAAGGATTCCTACAAGGAGTGCAGTTGAATTTTCCGTAAGGAGTGCGTTGAAAAAGGGTTCAGATAGAGATAGATTTTGTTCTCATTCACTCTGAGGTGTAGACAGGAACAGGAGCCGTGCAAGGAGTGCATAGGCCGAGTGAAGTCTCAGGGTTGTGGACCTGAGTGAAGCATTTGAGAGACTGCTGCTGCAGGTGTGCGCAGGGTCAAAGGAATTTCAGCACTTGGAAGTGGTTGAAGGTTGCCACAAGGAATGCGTGCAAGAGTCTTATCTAAGACTCAGAGTCACAAGTAAGCTCAGGAGGTATAGGACCTTCGAGTAATCATCAAGAGAAGCACAGGGAGCTTGTGTCGTGAAGTGTTTAAGCAAGCGTTGCTAGTTTGTGCGCAGGCGAACAAGTTTTCACGGAGGAATACTTGGTTCACTTTGCAGAAATCATCAGGAAAGATGGACGGTCGACATTCTCTAAGGAGAATTCATGAAGTCCCGTGAGCCATTAGATTTCACGGAGGAACAAGGGAGATACAACAAATAATTCTCTAAAGATTCAAATCTCAGGAGGGGCAGGACCATATATCCGAGCCACCAGGGCCATCGGATTTACATGTGGATACGTATATCGGGGTTTCGTGGGTGGAAGTCCTGTAAATATTGTAACGGGAATCGCGATATTTCGATACACGATATCCCGAAAGCTAAGGGAACAGTGTGGGGCCATAGAAGTCAGTGAGTGGACAAGTGGTACGTCATTTCAGAGTTTCGTGGAAAGTAAAGTTCCAGAACCATTGCTTCAGGATTCGCGATACCGCGAAGTTCAAAACGTCGATGAGGTGAAGAAGCATTGAGAAGTCAAACTCACGCGTGCGTCAGAGTTTCGGCATATCGGGATTCGGGAGTCGGTGAGACAAGTTGTTTGACATCGTGAGTGCCGAAATCGCAATAGAGAAAATCCTGATAGGAAAAGGAAAAGGTCATCATTGACTGTTGTCGGGTTTCGGGGATTCAAGAGACCAACGCTCGACCTACGGATTCACGAAAGCGCGAATTCCGATCTCCTAATTGCAAAAAGGGGATCCCGCGAGGATTGTTGTGGGTGCAGATTTCCCTATAGGGAATTAGAAGAACCGGTTGGAGTTCTTTGGGCCGTGGAAGGAGGAAAGATCTTGTGTTGACGTGGACCTTCTGACTTGCGGGTTGAGGGTGTCGGCATCATTTTTGGTATCAGAGCACATAAATTTTCTTTGCTTTCTGTAGCAGAGAAAGAGAATTCACCATGTCGCTAGGAAGAAGGGACATGGAAACACCTGATCCACTAGAGGAGAGGGAAATGTCGAGAAGAAGAGGTAGGAAGATGACAGATCCAGCTATGGAGAGAGAGATGCGTGATCTACGAGCTAGACTCGAAGACATGGAGACAACACAAAGACGCACAGTCAGTGCTGGGGATCTTAGTGATTCCGAAAGTGAGATTGAGGATGAATATGAAGAAGAAGTTGCAGTTGAAGATGCATCAAACAAATGTTTGATCAGAGCTATTGCAAGGATGGGTGCAAGAGAAAAGATGGACATTCCAGTTTATGAGGGAAATCTGGATGCAGAGGAGCTTCTAGAATGGATTAGAGCTCTAGACACATACTTCGACTATGAAGATGTTGAAGAAGACAAGAAAGTTAAGCATGCTATCACTAGATTGAAGGGACATGCAACATTGTGGTGGGATGAACTACAAGCTGATAGACGCTCCAAGGGAAAGCAAAATATCAAGAGCTGGGACAGAATGATCGTGAAGATGAAGGCGAAATTCATCCCCAGAGATTACCAAATTACTCTGTTCAGGAGAATGCAGAACCTGAGACAAAAGCTGATGACAGTGAAAGAATACACTGAGGAATTCTATAAACTGAACATCAGGGTAGGTCATCGAGAGAGCGATGATGAGAAGGTAGAAAGATACATGAATGTCCTGAGATACGATATCCAGGATGAGATGAGCATGGTAACCATACGAACGGTAGAAGATGCTTATCAGATGGCTCTGAAAGTGAAAGAGAAGTTGAACCGAAAGCAGGGTCAAAGAGGCCGAGGCAGAAGTCATCCCAAAGTCAAATCAGTTGCCTAGGATAAATATCAGAATCCCAAAGAGGACTGGAAGAAACCTCAAACTCGAACTGAAAGAGGTGGAACCTCATAGAGAGGACAACATACTGAGCAGAGAGGAGATTATGCTGACAACAACACTTTTCCTCGTACTAGAGGCAGAGGAAGAGAAAGAGGTGGAGTAATAACATGCTTCACATGTGGGAAGAATGGGCACAATCTTATGAGTGTCCAGATAAAAAGAAAGAAGGGGGAGAAGCTCACATCACCAAAGCACAGAGGTAGGATGTTGAGGCAGAAGACGCTGAAGGTGGAAGATCGTTGATGATGCGAAAAATCCTTTTGACACCAGAGAAGGAGGTGGAGAGTTCAGTCCAAAGGACTAGAATTTTTAGGACTTCTTGCAAAACCAAGGATAGGGTATGCAAGGTCATCGTAGACAGTGGTAGCATGGATAATATCATTTCGACGAAGATGGTAGAGAAGCTGGAGCTGGAGACGACTGATCATCCAAGCCCATATAGAGTTTCGTGGCTACAAAAAGGGCACCAGGTAACTGTCACTAAACAATGTTTAGTTGAATTTAAGATAGGAGGATATAATGATAAGATATTATGTGATGTCATTCATATGGATGTTTGTCATCTATTGCTGGGTAGACCATGGAAATATGACAGGAATGTGATTCATGATGGGAGAATGAACACATACACCCTAGAGAAGAATGGGACGACACACATGTTACTTCCAATCAAGGATAAGGAGGTGAATCCGGAAGTAAGCAACACTGTACTTCTCATGAGTGGGAAGGAACTTCTTACAGAGGTTAAGAAGAAGGAGGATCCACAGTTCATTGTGGTTAGGAAACCAAAGATTGTTTTGACTAGCACAAGGGTGGATGATTTACCAGAAGAAGTTCAGGAACTGCTGGGAGAGTTCGTTGACATAATAGTGGACGAATTACCTCATTCGTTGCCACCGATCAGAAGTGTGAGTCATCATATTGATATCATACTAGGAGATAGTTTTCCAAACAAATCCGCGTACAGATTGACGCCGCAAGAGAATGAAGAAGTTAAGTGGCAAGTCCAGGATTTGTTGGACAAAGGTTTAGTTAGGGAAAGCTTGAGTCCATGTGTTGTTCCAATAGTACTCAGTCTGAAGAAAGATGGAGGCTGGAGGATGTGTATTGACTCGAGGGCAATCAACAAGATAACCATCAGGTACATATTTCCATTTCCAAGGATGGATGATCTGATGGATTGCTTGAGTGGAGAAAAATATTTTTC
>SNQJ01S0035332.1:31936-43225 GCA_010110895.2 Picea sitchensis
ATAATGGAGGCATGATTTGTCAACCATCTCGTGGAGCAAGTGGCTCGAGTCCCCATTACGGAAGAGGGAATTTCGAGGGTGGGCGATACCTTTAGTCAAATTGCATAACATATAAAATTAGAAAGAGGAAACAACGGGGATGATGGTTAGAAAGATTCTTAGTGACATGGGTACAATTATGGATGGAATTTAATAGGTTTATGGATGGAATGGATGGAATTTGTTAGGTTTATGGGGTAATTCGCCTAGTTAATTTTTTTTTATAATTGTCATTGTTCTTCATTAAAAATGTTAGAATGGGTAATATAATGGTTAAAATTGAGAAATTTGATGGACTATTTCATTTTTAAATTCCAACCTTCGTACAAGAAAAGATATAATCTTAAACACAAACATAGTTTGTGGTGTTGATTTGAAATATAATTAAATTAAAATAAATCAAACATTTTAATACAAATTGAGTATATATTATGTTTTGAAGAGAATATATTATGTAAGATCCATCTTAATCTTGGAGTTAACAAGCTTTGAGAGGGATCAAATCTCTCGAGGTGTAAACCTTTTCTAAAAGAGGTTTGTATCTCGAGAGATTTGATCTCTCTCAACGTTTATATGAGGTTAAGATGGATTAGACCAGTTTTATATCTTTCACAAAGTTTTTAAGATTTGCAAATAAAAATATTCTACTTTATTTTATTGTATTTTAATATCAAATTTTATTTTAAATGTTGTAAATATAATTTTTTGTAAATTTGTATTTTATAACCCTTACATGGCCTCTATTGAATATAAATAAATAAAAATCATATATTTTATTCCAATATTAATTCTTAAAAATATTTTTTTTTTGTATTCTCTTATTTTGAACGAAACCATATGACAATCTTCAATTCCTTGGATTGAGAAAAACTTAATGAAACTAAAAGCCAATCTTTGGTCTGATTAGTTCATGAGTATTATTGCCGTATTATTATTGCCAAATTAATACTAGTAAGTTAGTCTTATTGCAGATTACTAGAGATTTTTAGACGACTGATTCTTTTCATGTTTGACAAACACTTGAATGGAAGCTTTGATCATTGTATGATCTCAACAGACTTATCTCTAGCACCAGAATTATGTAGTCAGTATGAGATCCTTGTAGCTAAAGCCAACTTATGATGGAGATAGAAACATATTACTAATAAATATAGTTGTATAAACTCATGAATAAACACACAAATGAATCACAAGAATGAGTTACAACCCATAAATTTCGACACTTACATTGCTTCAAGAAAGAGATATAAATACACATAATTTCTTCTAGAGAAACCTAGGATAATTCTTCAAGAAATATCTAGAGGAGAACTATATAGAACTTGTATATTTATTATTATTTTGTAATGTTATGCATGTACATGACAACATATTCTCTATATTGGGTTGTAGAGCGTCTCTCGGCGCAATCTATACCGGGTTGTAGAGCACTTGTCAATGTGATGATTGAGATGATACATCATTAGAAATCTATCTCAAATACAGATTTATCAAGTATCAAAAGGGGTCAAATTTCTTGAGACTTAAATTCTTTATTATTTAATATGAAGAAGAAATACATAACATGAAATTAAATGATAAAAGAATTTATACCTCAAGAAATTTGATCCCTCTTAGTGCTTGATAGATTTGAGTTTAAGATGGATTTATGTTTAATTTTTTTTAGATGTTGTCATGTATGTATGTTACGTATGTGACAACATCTATGTCATATTGGGTTGTAAAGCAACTTCCTACTCTTGGTGCAATAAGGTAGAGAAAAATAGTATGTGATCAAGTGTGTCCCCTGGGAGGAGCAAGTTCTAGTAGGCATGCACATAATTCAATGTCGTCCATGAATGACTCCTACATATGGCATTACTAGTACATCTTTTAGTCTTCAACTCAACATCAAATGTGTTATCATTTACCAAAGTTGGTCGATAACCAGTTTCTCAATGTCAACAATCACCAAATATGTTAGATATCTTAAATTTGGTTTATGGTAGAGTATTATTAATATAGTTCATGTGACATCTAGGTTTTAAGGTATTAGACAAGAAGGCATGTTCACTTCCAAGTACAACCTTGATTGGGGTTTAGGTTTTATGACTCTCATACCAAGGTCCATGTCCATGTGGATAATACAAGGAATACAATTTGTCTTAACATAACTAGGTACAAGTATGTGGACCATCCAATTTATTTTACTAGTGAGAAGTTAGCACCAATCTAAATGAATTAAATTATGATAGAAAGTGAAGAACTAGATGTGAATTATGTATTGAAAATGTTTTCACTACTTACTTATGAATAAGTTCCAGTTTTGTGTTGATCATCAAGCATTTAAGTAGATTGTTAATAATTCAATGTTATTAAGATAGATGAGCAAGTGCATCATTTTGTTTCAAGGGTACGATTTTAAGATATTTTTCAAGCTAGGAAAAATGCATGTAGGACTTAATCACTTGTCTTGCATGGATAACAATGAGAAGGAGACATACGAAGAAGATAACTTTTTAAGATATTTTTCAAGCTAGGAATAATGCATGTAGGACTTAATCACTTGTCTTGCATGGATAGTAGTGAGAAGGAGACATACGACAAAAACAACTTTCTAGATAGGTTTCTTTTTCATATCTAATGTTCTTGACTTAAGAAGAAAACATCTTTCTCGATATGTGTCTTTTTCATGTCTAATGTTCTCTTTGATATCTAAATAATCCACATATTCTATAAAATGGGAAGTCACCAAGTAAAATGTCTATAACGTAGAAGAGAAGTTTCATTAACACATCAATAAAATTCAATCTTATTGTGGATATATAAGCTTGACATGGTCAATATTACAAAGACATCTATCCCAAAAATGCTCTCAGATGATAGGAACCTCACCATGGAGTTGTAAGAAGACATTTCTCTGTAAAAATGAAATGCAAAAGACTGTGTATTCAGGATTGTGGTGGTTGATGATTTTCAAGCATTATTTCAAAAGTTATGAAAAGTGTGAAACGATTGTTCAAAGTATCTCAAATATATAACAAATAGATTTGTAAGATCAATGAATTGACAAGCACGACTCTTTGTTAGACTATATATATGAGTAGAAGTCCAATAGTATGGAATCTTGCGTGATAAATATAATGAATCTTTTGGTTTGTAAGTGGGCCCAATTTTTCTAATAGACTTACACGTTCGTTCTCCATGAGAAACCAATATAAATAAACTTTAAAAAACAATATAAGTATGCATTCAATTATAAGTATGCATTCAATTATAGTAATCATACATGGTGTGAAATAATCACAAGCTTATTGGTGAAGACTAGGGTTGTATGCTCTATACACACGATGTATTTAGAGGTCAACATCTCTTGGGAACATCAACTGCATGCCAAGATCTATGTTGTTTGGTTATATTATACATACAAACTTTAAAATTATTTGTCACATGGATATGTTCTAACAAAAGATATACATTAACTTTAAATATGTAACCCCTCAAAATATCCCTTATTTTTTTATTTATATTTTCTTCATGATAAGTGGTGTCTTAAAGGAGACAAAATGACTTAATAAAATTAGCTAATAAAAAATGGTTATAACTCCAAGATGTTTGGAGATGCCCTTGCAATTATAGTCTTTTTTATATTAATCAATGTAGAGAGATCTATGTCATTTGATTTACATCAAAGGCCGATTACAATGTATTCAGAATCAGAGATTTGCATAATTTAATGAAGAAAACATGATTTAAAAAAAATATATGTATTCTTAAAAAAATACATTTGAATCCAATACTATTCTTTAAAAATAATAATAATTCCCTCAAATACAACAATTATATATGTACTTTTTTTTATGGTTTAAAATGTTTTCTTTTTCTTATGATTTAAAATGTTTGATTGTTACATTATTCAATTCAATCTATTTGGAAGATTTGCATAATTTAATGAAGAAAACATGATTTAAAAAAAAAATATATTTTTTTTTTTTTTTTTTTTTTTTTTTTTTTTTTTTTCTTTAAAAATAATAATAATTCCCTCAAATACAACAATTATATATGTACTTTTTTTTATGGTTTAAAATGTTTCTTATGATTTAAAATGTTTGATTGTTACATTATTCAATTCAATCTATTTGGACTAAGCTTCTATTAATTTAAATAATAATAATTCCCCCAAATAATAAATAATTATATATGTACTTTTTATGGTTTAAAATGCTTTTTCAAGGATTTAAAATGTTTGATTGTTACATTATTCAATTCAATCTATTTGGATTACAAGTTTATTAATTATGTGAGATTTCAATGCTTGTCATTCACCAACAAATCCAAACATAGAGAATATCATAGATAGCCATGAGATATCTCATAATGGAATATAGTATGAACATGTGGATAATTATAAGGGGTGGTCTCACATTCAAAAACCATTTGAAAAAGTTATGCATGGAGTAGAGTTAAAATAGGAATGAACTAACTTGGGAACTGGACATCTAGTAGTTTTGACTTGTGATAGCTTAAGGAAAAATTACCTTGGTTATTGGACATATAACAAGTTTGTCTCATATTAATAATATTTATAATAAGAATAGAATTCAATCAATGGAGTTATGATTTGTCAACATATGGTGGAGCAGGTAGCTCAAGTCCCAACAAGGTAGGAGGGGAACTACGAGGGTGGGAAATACATGTAGTTAAATATCATAACATATAAAATCAAGGGGGCAGACAAGGGGGTGAGGATGGAAAGAAGATTCTAAGTGCCATGGGGCAAGGAAGCATACAACACTTTAAAAAAACAAACACATGGTGTGGTGTTGGCCTCTAACGAATCAAACACTTTAATACAAGTCGACTATACACCTACGAGAATATATCCTGTATGATGGAGAATTTACCACATATGATTGAGTTTATATACAAGGTAAAGAAAAAGAGTCCAGGATCGAATCTGGCTTTTGGAAGGACCAAGTTGTAGTAGATGGGCCCATGATTTAAGGTGCTCCTGATGATAGTGTCCCTAATGTCATGTTGATGATAAACATGACATGATTAGGAAAGACTATTGTAAAGATTTGATTATCATTGAAATGTGTAATTGAATGATTATTTCTAAGTTTTATATTGTTAGATTATTTCAAAAATAATTTGTAAAATATTTATACTCTATTTTTATTTTTAATAGATGTGATGTTGAAAATAAGGAATAAAAAAAAGTTATAAGTTATTATAAATTTAAATATATTTAAGTTAAGCAGTTTAAAATTAAAATTGAGAAGGATTAAGTAATATGATATTAACCTATGTTGTAAACAACAATAGAATGCGGAAATTTTGAAAAATTAATGCATAAATTTAGTGAAAAGAACAATGCATTAAAAAAATTATAGATAAAGAAAGGGGAAGGTGGATCAAAAGGTAATCGAGATAAAATTTTATTGCATTTTGTTATTATTAATTTTTTTAATAATGTTTATTAATAATTTGCATATATACGAAAATGTTGGTGTACATGGAGATCTTGAAGGGTTCAATGAGGAGATATCATAGTACATTTTCTATTAAGAAAATCAATATGATTCAAACAAAGGATGGAAATTGGGGTTCAATGAGGAGATATCATAGTACGTTCTTATTAAGAAAATCCATATGATTCAAACAAAGGATGGAAATTGTTCTTGACTTAATTGAGAAATTTGTTTTATAAATGTTTAAGTTATATGGTGGAAATGATGTATATACACACTTGTAAAAAAATTAAGTTAATATTCAAAGAGCTTGACTTTTAAGAAGGTCATGGATAAGTATTCTGTGATTGGTTTGCAAGATGTGAAATTTATATTGAAAAAATTATCATTCAAGAAAGAAGGAATAACAAGGTAAATTGTGGTTTTAATTTCAGAATTTAATGTACATGTTATATTTAACTTGGATTCTGGTTCATTCATCTATATATTTATCTTGTTTACAATATTTTTCCTTGAAAATTGAATAAATACTACTACAAACCAATGTTTTTAAGTCAAATCCATCGTAAGTATAAATATACATCATGTGAATAAATTATCAGAAGTCAAACATGGGAGAAAGTATCTAATACCAATCATTAACATATATCGTCACCAGACATGAGGTAACATTTGATGGCAATAATGGGCACCAAGGTACTTAGTACATTCTAGCAAGTGTTAATAGATGTGATGGAGTTGTACATTTTTAAAATCAATCAAGAAAAGGTCATTGAGGTATACCCATTGTCAAGTGTGAGGGGACCTACCACTGATCACTACAAGTCCCAAGATCATATAATAATAATAATAATAATAATAATAATAATAATAATAATCTACTTTTAAGGTCACAGCCAAGCCAACCACCAAATTGGTGTATGAGACCCCCTTATTTGTGTTGATGTTTGGTAGTTGTGGGATTTACTTTCCCTCCTATGCGACCTTTCTTAAATGAGAAGAATATTCTGAAAGAAAGAGAACCATTGAACAAATGTGGAAATACCCCATAAGAGAAGTCGACGTAGAAGAATAAAGAATAATGAAGTGACAACATCCCAGAGGAGAATTCGACCCAATAAGGAGGTCAAGAAAACTATAAATACAAGGCGCCTTGGCTCATTTGATACACTCACTCACACTCTCTCATGCACAGAAAAGGAATATGCAAGTCTGAGGAAGGTGACACATCAACTGCATCAACAAAAGTTTCTTATTGTTCAGTCTTTGAGGTAACTCCCTCTTATGCGCTACCCTTAGTAGAGGTGCACTACTCTTGTATGGTGATAGTGCTACAACTGGGGTGGTATTTATGGTTGTATCTTTAGCTAGCCATTGTGCTAGGGTTTATCTTTTGGTTCATGGTCGAACTTGTTTGGACAAAATATCTCTAAGAAAGGTTGGTTGGGTTTTTCCCCCATTTGGGGTTTTCCTAGGATAAATCCTTGTGTCTTCTTGTGCTTGTTACTATTTCTCTTATTTTTAGTACATGATATAAATGATAATGTGAAAGAAGATACAAATATATTGGTAAACCTGATTTCTTTGTAAAATTGAATAAAACCTAACATGGTTTCAGAGTTGGTTACCTTCAAAACAGTCTAACAACTTGAAGGAAAGATCCTGAAAACTATCGTTGCACAATTCTCTGTCAAGCTCATTGAGCACTAGTTCCAATATGTTGGGACAAATTTCACCATATATTAGTTCATCCTACCCTAGTGCACTCCCTGCAACACTCTGTTTGCAGTTTGGTGAAGTTCGAAAATTTGAAATTTCTTAGATCTAGGGTTAAATCTACCAATGAAAATGGGTACCAGTATGAGAGTTGAAGATAGACTGGATGGAGCAGGTAACTTCATATCCTGGAAGCATAGGGTACTCCTCATTCTAGAATAGAATGAGTTATTGGATCATGTCAAGAAGGTACTTCCAGAACTAGAAGAAGACAAAGCCAAAACAAAGTTTAGGAAGAATGAAGTCAAGACCAAGAGGATCTTGACAGACTCGATTAAGGATCATCTGATACCAAATGTATCAGAACTGAAGAAAAAAAAATATTTTATGTACTAACCAAACTTTACGAGAGAAATAACACCAGTCAAAATCTTACTCTAAGGAATCAACTCATAAACATGACAATGAACAAGTCAGAAACAGTCTCCAACTATTTCATGAGAATCTCACAGATCAAGGACTAGTTAGTAATTATTGGAGACTCAGTGGAAAATGTTGAATTTGTGACTACTACACTCAATGGATTCCATTCCTATTGGGATCCATTTTTTCAAGGGATTTTCAAAAGAAGAAAGTTACCCAAATTTGACAATTTGTGGACAGACTGTGCCCAAGAAGAGTCTAGGTTGATATCAAAAACACTAAAGACAAATGATGACGAAAATCAATCTCTTTCTTTCCATGTGAAGAAAATGAAGGATAGAAGAGAATTCATTCCTAAGAGAGATAAAATACCACGTTAAAAGAAGGATGCATCAAAAGTCAGATGTTACAGTTGTAAGAAGCTAGGACATTATTCCTTTCAATGTCCTCATAAGAATGAGAAAGGAAAGCATCATGCAATTGCAACAAATACAGAGAAAAATGAGTCAAAATAAGAATAATATGTATTTGTCTCAACACTCACAGTTACTAGCACTCAGGGGAGTGATATTTAACTCATGGATAGCAGTGATTCAAGCACATGAATGGATTCATAAGTTCCCTTACAAACTTGATAAAAAAGAGCTCATCCCTTCAAATGGAGCTTGGGGATGATTCCATACATGTAGTCACAGGAGTAGGAGAAGCCTCACTTCAACTTGACTCAGGTAATCCTATTTCAATTAAATATGTGTTGTTTGTACAAGGCTTGAAGAAGAATCTTCTTTCCATTTCTTCTTTAGAAGATAAAGATTTTAGGGTAACATTTATGGATGGACAAGTTCTACTGTGTCCCAAGAATTCAAGCATAGATTATGCTACCGTGATTGGTGTCTGAGAGGGAGGACTATATAAATTTAAGGGACACCAAGAACAATCCATTGTACAAAATGATGTTAGCCATAGTGAGCTATGACACCAGATACTTGCTCACCTAAACTACATAGCACTACCAGTATTGAGAAAGATGGTTACAGGTCTACCAAACATGCAGGTAGAACATGATGGGGTTTGCAAAGGATGCACACTAGGAAAGAATGGAAAGAATTTTTTTGAAAACAATGACAGAAGATCCAAGGGATATTGGACATCATACATTCAGATGTATGCAGACAGATGATGGTGCCCTCCCTAGGAAATTTTGTATAATATGTCATTTTCATAGATGAATACTCATAGAAGACATGGATCTACTTCTTGAAAGTGAATGATGAAGTCTTCAGTAAGTTTCAATAATTCAAGGCTTTAATTGAGATTTTATCTTAAAGAAAGATTAAAATATTGATATTTGATAATGGAGGTGAGTACACCTCAAATGATTTCAAGGAATTCTGCAAAAAAGCGGGGATTAAGAAGGAGTTGAAAACTCCCTACAACCCCCAATAGAATGGGGTTTCATAAAGGAAGAACAAATCTATTGTGGAATATGCCAAAGCGATGATCCATGACCAGAACTTACCCATGCACTTATGGGTAGAATCATCCAGTACAACCATGTACATTCAGAATATAAGTCCTCACAAGATATTAGGGAACAAGACACTTGAAGAGGTGTTCATTGGAAAGAAACAAGAAGTCAGTCAATTGAGGATATTTGGTTGTCTAGTGTATATACATGTTCCCAAGGAGAAGAGAACAAAGTTGTACCCTTCAGGAAGGAAGGGAATATTCATTTGATACAATGATACTTTGAAGGTTTATAGAATATATGTTCCTAGTCAGAGACAGATTGAGATCATTCAGGATGTGAAAGAAGATGAAGCCTTTAGAATATCTATGGAGTCTCACTTAGACGAGGATAGATAGGAGGAGGAGGATCCAAGGGATGTTGTCATGGTTGAATCTAATTCAAGGGAACTTGTTCCAAGGTTCGTGGTAGAGTAAGAAAGACCTGTAGATCCACCTAGAGAAACTGTTGTTACTAGAAAGAGACCAACTTGTCTATGGGACACTTTGGAGGAAGCTTAATGAAATACAACTCCTAAGGGATCTTTCAAAAAGAGCAAGAGACCACATAGGTTTTCAAGATATGTGGCATTGATGAGAAAAATCATTGATGTAGAAACTTCCATTTTTGAAGAGGCTTCCTAGAATCAAGAATGGAAGGATGCCATGATGGAGGAGTATCAATCCATCATGAATAATGATGTGTGGGAAGTGGTCCCGAGACCAGAAGGGAAGTCAATGGTGATTTCCAAGTGGATCTACAAGATCAAGTATGTTGTAGATGGAAGCATAGAGATGTACAAAGCGAGATTTGTGGCTATAGGGTTCTCCTAGAAAGAGGGAGGATATTATGACGAGACCTTTTCTCTTGTAGTAAAGTACACTTCCATCAAATCTATTATTGCGATTGCTTCCATGATGGGATGGAAATTACACTAGATGGATGTCAAGACAACCTTCTTGAATGGTGTAATTGAAGAACAAGTGTACATAGAACAACCACAAGGATTTGTAATCCATGGGAAGGAGTCCCATGTGTGCAAATTAAAGAAGGATTTGTACGTTCTCAAGTAGGAACCCAGGGCATAGTATGCCAAAATAGAAAGCTATATGATGAGCTTGGGGTTTACCAAGAGTGATGCAGATCCCAACCTTTACTACAAGGTTGAGAATGATTGCATGTTGATATTGGTAATGTATGTGGATGAAATGTTCCTAACAGGAGATGATAATATCATATTTGGGTGCAATAGGGATCTCACCTCAGATTTCAAGATGAAGGATCTAGGTCTGATGCACTATTTCTTGGGATTGGAGGTGTGGCAGAGGCTAGATGATATTTTCCTTAGCCATGGAAAATATACTATTGAGATCCTGCAGAGATTCAGGATGATGGAATGCAAGTCCATGGCCACTCCTATGATGAAGAATATGAATCTATTGAGTGATTCATAATCATATTTGGTGGATCCCATGATGTATAGATAGTTGATCAGATCCTTGATGTACCTAGTTAAAACCAGGATGGACATATGTTTTGTAGTGAATTCTTTGAGTCAGTACATGGTTAATGAACCTAGACATGTACATTGGATAGAAAAGAAACATGTGTTGAAGTACCTACGTGGTATGATTGGATATGGATTGAGATATGTCTCGAATGTAGAAATGAAGTTGTAGGATTATACAGACTCTAACTAGGAAGGAGTGTAGTGGAATGGAAAAGCACCTCAAGGTATTGCTTCAGTTTGGTATCAGACATGATCTCATGGTTGAGCAGGAAGTAGATGTCAGTTGCACTCATTACAATAGAGGCAACATATATTGCAGCCAATTTTGCAAGTCATAAAGCAGTGTGGCTCTGGAAGTTGCTTGCAAGGTTATTTGATCTAGATTTGGAGCTAAATTTGATACATTGTGACAATCAAATTTGTGTGAAGTTTCCATAGAATCCTATGTTTCATGAAAAGTCGAAGGATAGAAAGATCAAATACCACTACATCTAAGACATGGTTCATAGAGGAGTTGTGGAGCTCCCTTACATATCCACTGATGAGTAGATAGAAAAAATTGACACCAAACCTCTGTCTAGAGTGAAGTATGAGTACTTCAAAGACAAGCTTGGAATGATGTATTGTTAAGGTCCTAACCC
>SNQJ01S0035332.1:49108-67483 GCA_010110895.2 Picea sitchensis
CATATTTTATATATCTGGTATCTTGCATGTACAATGTCCACCCTCGTTGAGAGGGAGGCTTTATGTTTCTCCTCTGACTAAGGGTTTCCCAAATAATTCATGTGAGGTGACTGAGGGAGTAATATATAGTCAGGTACATATATTACCTATGCCATTTGAGGTGGCTAGGTGTGAATGGGGCTATGGTCATAGTATTTCCTACACCATGTGAGGTGGGTAGGTGCAAATAAGACTACTAGGAGAGGAGAAACATCACATCCTGGTACAAGTCTTTCATTTCCATTTGATGTGTCTAGGTGTGAATAATACTTGTGGCAAGTCTTGCCTATGCCATGTGAGGTGGTTAGGTGTGAATAAGACTTGGAGCATGGTCTTGGGCCATGGGATATCCTTACATAAGACATGTGAGGTGGCTAGGTGTGAATGGGGATATGGAGGCAGTATTTCCCATTCCATGTGAGTTGGATTGGTGTGAATAAGACTGCAAGAAAAGAAGAAGGAACATCATAGCATAATGAAGAGGACTATGATAGTAGTTATGCACTATTAGACTACGACAGTAGTTGTGTACTACTAGATAGTATGGGTAGTTGTTTGCTACTGTATGATTTCATCATAGTCTTGGAGACCGTGACAGATGATGTGAGATACTGATGGAATGGTAGTAGTTGTGTGCTACTAGTTGATTGCAGAGTATTCAGTGTACTACCATAAGAATACATCGTGAACGATACCTTCCTAGCTAAGAGGCAATGTTGATGTGGATTTATCCTCTAGGGACAAGGTTCAATTTGCATGAATAATCGATGCTTATAGTGAGTGGAAAAGTGTGTGAAATGGTAGTAGAAATTTTTTTATGAAGAATTAAGAGGAATAACACAAACAATAATAAAAATACAAATGAAAATAAAACAAAATAATGGGATCCCACTAGGGAATAGCTAGAAAATGACTGAGAGAGAATCACGTGGATTCAAACTCAATGCCATGGTGAGACTAATGGGGCTCTGGAACCTATGAAAAATAGTTAGCATGGGCACCAATAGGTAAGCAAGGTGACAACTAGGGATACCTATTATGGGTAGGATTTACCATGCATATATGACAAATGAAAAATCAGAATGGGTTAAGCATCACAACTTGGTGGGGTCAACCTAAATCATAAAAATTATAAAATTCCAAATAAAATAAAATACCTATCCATACATGCCAATCAAGAATTATTTTCCTCGATATTTGAAAATATTGACACCGAAAATCCCAAATATATATATATATATATATATATATATATATATATATATATATTTGATACACCTGCAAACTAACAAAAACAACTTTCTCAGGTTTAAATTGGTCAATAATCCAAAATTGACAAGAAAATTGATGTAAAAATGCATTTTATTTTGCAAGCTATGGTAAAAATAAATGTGATAAATAGGTTAAGAATGACATTTTTACCTATTATTTTGAAAAATGACCAATTTGAGTGAAAATAAGAAATTTTTACCACAAACTTTGGTGACAAATTTCAAGAGCATTGATTGATCAATTTTTATTTTGTCTAATCTAGGTACTTCACAACATCATCCTCTTTCATTTTATTAATTGCACTTTTAATTTTTTTAATTTTTTGCTTATTCTTGAGATATTTCCAGTTCTTCAATTGTGTGTTTGTGGTTTTTCTTCTTGCGGGACACAAGAAGAAACCTCTTCTTGAAAATTTCCTTAAGGACTACCACAAGTGCACACAACTATCCTAAAGGAATGTTGTGGCACTCCTCAAAATTTGAAAATATAGTTACTTCCAAATGCTTTGTTGAAATTGAAAACATATTCAGAATGGTTATGAGAGAGAGAGAGAAAGAGAGAGAGAGAGGTGGACAATATTTCCCTTGGAAACCAAATAGTTTTAAATGACTTGCAAGATTGTGGACTCTTGATATTATTCAAGTGTTCATACATATATACTCAAACCCAACTACTACAAAGGTTGATAAGGTATTGGGATCCTAATCGAGATTCCTTGAAATGAGATTATGATACAATGAGGAGAAACATTGAGGAGATTATCTCGATGAGGTGAGATAGTGGTCCTGAAAGGAGGTGACAAAGGTGATCCAACTAGCACCATTTTATATTATATTGATACTTACTATGATTTAGGTGTGTAAAAGGTAAGTAACTAGGTTCCTATTAGTACTATCTATAACTTGAGCCTCAAGACCATGCTATTGAATCATACATGCGTAGTGGGGACCATATCCCTACACCTAGCCTCATTGTTACTAATGCATTATGGCACAAAGTGTCTCATTCCTATAATATTTGATTGGTCTATGGGTCTTCTTGTCAACATGAAGTCCCAACTTATAGCTTGAAAACTAGGGAATATATAAAACATTGGGTACAGGAGTATGCTTTGTTATTTTTCTTGGAGAAACACCGAGCTATGAAAACATACATATCCACACCACTACCAGGCTCAGATATCCCAAGATGACCAAATGGGTCAATACAATGTATAGGATGGGGGAGGGCAGGTCACCAATTCCTTATAGGATGATTTTTTCAACTAGTGGTCCAAGAAGTTGATTTGCATTGATGATTACCCATATGTTAGGATTGACTTTCGATGGGATCCTAACCTATAATTTCACCCTAGATCCCAATGAGGTGACTTTGGTAAGAAACAATTTTAATTTTTTTCAAGTAATTTTAAGTGTTCTTGTATTTCATAAAAATATTTAATTTTTAGGATTTTTTAGAGGTATATCATATTTTTGGTATAAAATGTCAATAAGAAAAATGTTTTGATGATACAAATGTAGGTCTAATTTGATGATATGGATTCCCCAAGGATTGGTGCATAACGATGGATGAGAATAATCCTATATGAGAAGAAAATTCCATGGATATTATGAGAGTACTCATGAGGGACTAATTGTCATGATGCCATTGACATAGATATAGGACATCCAAGAGCATCTTCAAATTCACATGTTAGGAGTGCCATGGCTATGAAAATGTCTCTTTCAATGATTGAATACAACAATCATCTATTACCATGAAGTGCAAGAGACTTTTGGTTTTGAGTTCAAGCCTCGGGAGTATTTCTCATTTTAGAGGCCATAAAGCTTGATTTTTCATGTGAAATTACCTATTTTTGGACTTGATGTGGCACTTTATTACACACACACATAATGTGTGTGGGGGGGTGTACACATCTCTCTCTCTCTCTCTCTCTCTCTCTCTCTCTCTCTCTCTCTCTCTCTCTCTAGAGATGTGTGTGTACACATACATACATACATTCATATGTATGTACACCCCCACACACACATTATGTGTGTGTGTAATAAAGTGCCACATCAAGTCCAAAAATAGGTAATTTCACATGAAAAATCAAGCTTTATGGCCTCTAAAATGAGAAATACTCCCGAGGCTTGAACTCAGAACCAAAAGTATGTATGTATGTATGTATAAATAAATGTGTGTGTATGTGCATGTGCATGCGCACACACAAACTTATGTGATTATTTTTTTGTAATTACCTGCATGCATGATTTTATGATTTCGATGTGACAAATTCCAATCTAAAATGTAATTTGATAATGAATTTATCAATTCATTAAAACTTCTTACCACATGAATATAAGAAATAAACTTGAAATAGCTCTCAAGAAGTCTCACTTGTAAATACCTCTGAAGAATCATAAGATCATGCACATGGTAGGTGTTATTCAATTAAGATACCACCAAATGTGAATCCAAATGAAAAATCATATGCCATATATCATGTGCAGAAGTTTAAAAAAGAAGTTTGATAACTACACTATACTTTGCAACATTATTGGTCACATAACCAAGGAAAATCCACCTTTGTTCACAACTTGGCCCATGGGATAATAAATAATCCAAGCTACAAAAACAATATTCTAGGTGAAAATAATAGCATTGTCTATGAATCCTATTTATATAGGTGTGTTTGATGACATATACCAATCAAGAACACAAAACAATAAGCATAGATTGAAAATAAAATTAAAATTAAAGCTAGATCTTATATGCAACATGTAAAATGGTATTGCAAGACATTGCTACCTATACACAATACCTCTTTAGGTAGATCCCATTGCAGGTCCCAATCAAGTACACTTTAGATCCATGAAAAATGTATATATAGAAAGAAATGATCATGGCTACATAAGAGATACATGGTGGATCCATTTCAAAAGAGATCATAGCCATAAAAGACATACAGAATGGATAAATGTCCCAAAATAAGTGAAGGATATTTGGAGGCAAGAGTTGGATGACTGATCCTTCACTAGTACCAACTTGAGAAGTGGTACTACCTAATTGCAACCTAGGTAGCAACATTAAAGAGGTGACACTACTATGTTCCATAGGTCTTCAAATCAATCGTTGTGGTACAAGTCTGGAATATGAAAATAGACGTGTTTAAGTTGAACATAGTGAGACACCGTTTTATTACCAATCATTGATCTATACCATTAACAAATGTGATACAATCCACCAATAATTATAATGGGTTTAAAGGTAACTAGTACAATATAACAAGTGTGAATAGGGGATTTTATGTCCAACACCCGATAGAATCTATCAATCAAGTTACATTTATGTATTCCCACTTTCAATAGCGAGGGAACCTAACACTGGTGACTTCAATCCACAAGGTACTAGTAATGACTCTATATCCCTGCCCCAGAGAAAGATGTGTTGAATTCGATAGGAAGAGATCTGTTGGAAGGATGCCATTAAGGCACCCCCCATCAATTAACATGAGGAGTAGTAGAAGGCCAAATATTTGGAAGGAATCATATGAAATATTGAAAGGACCACCACCAAGTATGTTTCCTGTATGCACCAAATATAAATAGTGAATGGAATATTCCTTTTGAATAGCAGCCAATAATGAGGATTGTCGACAAAGGCGAGAAAACCACCAATGGGGGAAAATGGAATAAAATATATTGCACAAATTCCAATATGTTAATAATGTTCTTGTCGTTGAACATAAGGGAACTTCTCAAACAACGAAAAAATGACAGAATGTCATATGATTAACACAAGGTTACCTATCAATGATGTAAATAGGGCCAGGGTGCAACTCGAGGTCAAACTCTCAGAGAATTTTTTCATAGTT
Organism: Picea sitchensis; assembly: GCA_010110895.2. Classification (NCBI taxonomy): domain Eukaryota; kingdom Viridiplantae; phylum Streptophyta; class Pinopsida; order Pinales; family Pinaceae; genus Picea; species Picea sitchensis. The sequence continues at coordinate 54,276 of SNQJ01S0035332.1, forward strand.
TATAAGAGCTTAACCCGCTAGTAGGAAGTCAATGGGGGACCTCCATATTAGCACGAGTATTGAACAAGTATGATTTTGATTTTGAGATGTACTTGCATACGGGAAGGATGACTTGCAAAGCAAAGAATTTAGCGGAATTTTTTATACAAGCTAAAACTTGCTCTGAACAAGAACATGAAACAATATGTGACTAAGGAAGCATGAAATGAAAATGAACATTGACATAAGTCTGTGATGCATGAGGTAAAAAAATTCTCTCCATAATTACTAGAATAATAACCACTCAGAGGAGTAAAAACTCTATGTAACTGGATCAGTTTCCTAAAGCCAGACCAAAACGAAATTGTTGAGACCAGACTCAAAACTTTGTACTTTATTTAGAGGTGACACGATTGTTGCAAATAATGGTAAAAAAGACTCATTCCCGTGCTCTTTTATTATTATTTTCTTTTTTTTCTTTTTCATATTATAAAATCTTGAAAAAGAGTAAAAGAATGATATAATACAGTGGAGGAAACGAGTGTCGCAGGAAACAAAAATAGCTCCAAGTGTAGGAACCTACCTATGATTAATGCAAGGAAAAATGTGCAGGATATGGACACTCGGGGAAAGTTTCCTCTAAGGATACAATGTCAATTCACAAAGGAAATAAATGCAAGGGATAAAAACAGTGAGAATGCATAAGCAACAATTTATATGAAAGAAAGCTAAAGCCAACATTAAGCTCAAAATCACAAACAACATAATGCAATGTAGAATTACAACCCAAAACATAAATGAGTGAGCCCCACTGAGTATTATCCATAATAATAATGAGAAGAAGTTAAGAGGCTTCAACACAAATTCATGGTGGAACTAAACAAGGCTCTCGAGCCTATGAAAGTACTTCAGCATGGGTGCCAAACTACAAACAAGATTCTAACTAGGACACCCATGAACAATAGGCTCTACCACGTGAATTACAACACTTCTAAACATCAAATGAGGTTCCATGTCCCAACTCAGTGGGGTCAATCCTAAATCCAAATTAACCAAGAAATGAATAATGCAAAAGATGCATGTAGGGAAAAATCCGACCTATATGCCAGTTTCGATATCATTATCTGTCAGAATGGATCAACATAATTAAAATATACCAAAGAAAAATGTCTTCAAAGTCTTGTATATGTGACCAACAAAACTCACCCAGAAGTTAATAAATCCAATATAGAAATCTTTGATAATAACAAGTGTTATTGAATACAAAAACTGAAAACAAGAAACCCTAAAAGTGCAATATGTACAAAGCACCACACAACCTTGCGAATTATGAATAGTAATCCTCCAAGTAGAGCCCATTGCTAGGCTCAGACAAAGGGATTCTTTGGTAAACAACCTGTAAAGATTCTCATTCAGGAAGAGTTTGAAAATCCATAATCATAGCTTCATGGATAGCCTCACATAAAGGAAATTCAACATCCAAGAAATTAGGACTCATCAATGTGCACATACTAGGGCTCAAGGTCTCACAAATAGTAAGATTAGACTCAAGAGGAAGTACCACATTACTCAGGACAAAAGGGGAAACTAAAGGATCGCATTCCCCCATTGGATAAACCACATGATTAATTATCAATACCTTGTCTCAAGAAGGAAAACGTTACTGTAAAGGATCCTTCTTAGAAGTAATTGAACATTGAGGATGAGACACCACATAGTTCATCTGTGGTGGGGAAGAATCTACTCGAACACTAGAAAAATTCAAAGGATAAACCTAAGATAAAGCCAAAATAGGATGGTGATTATCAAATGAAAGCTTATCAATAGTGACAATGCTTTCGTTCTGAGTAAAATGCATCACACAAAAGAGCATAGAAACTAGATTATTCATACCATAAACATAATCACGCCCAAGAAGGATATTGAAATCTAAAGGGCCTGGCACCACTAATAGATCGACAATGATAGTATTTCCACCTAATGTGATAGGGAAATAAGGAATAATCCCCAAATATTCACTATGTATTATGCCAAAATCCAACAACTCATTGGTAGCTAACACAAGTTTAGGAGAACCCAAATCTTACCAAGATGAGGAGGATAAAACACTTGCGGATGCTCCATTTATAATACAATGAAAAATGCTTGTTGAATTAAATTTAACCATTATTTGGAAATGTGTAGAAGAAGGAAAGAGAGGCTCAATAATATCATTCTAATCAAAGGAAACCATCATAGGACTTGGAGGGAGCATACTTGAAGAGAGTGGAGTGACCCCTTGTTTAGAAGGTACCAAACTGGAGATGCTAAAGACATAGTCGAAACACACAACACTCCCCAAAATAAGAGTGGGATCAAACAAATATTGAATAAAATCAATCACTTTGGTAGACTTGTCACTTTCCAAGAGAAGAGTGGGATTAGATGAAGAGAGCATTGGCACGACCACTTCCTCAACCACTGGTTGAATAGTCTACGAGACAATAGGGTCATGAGATGCATCACTTCCCAAAAGAAGAGTGGGATCAACCGAAGATTATATCAGGCCGACCACTTCATCAACCAATGACTAAATAGGTTGTTTGGAAACTAAAGATGACTCATAACCATACGGGCCTTCAAACAAGTACCATGTTGTTCATAACACAAGAATAGCATGGAACAAATGAGTAAGGTGATATCCATTGAAAATACTACAAGGGAACTTGGTCTTATGTCTTATTCATTTAGGATTCTCAACATTATCAATGCCCCCAATTTGACTTGCAATGGTCAGTGGGTTTCCCCCAACATGACTAGTAGAGGATTGTTTCATGCTCCCAACATGACTTGTCATGGTTGGTAGCATGTCTCCAACATGAATGGCACAGTTTGGTGACATTTTTCCAGTATGACTAGTAGTGACTAGACTCGTGCCCCCAACATGACTAACAAATGTCAGAAGGTTAATGCTAATATGACTTTCATTGACTGTACTTTCACCACTAGCATGACTTGCAGAGGCTGGTTGTTGGTCTTGAACATTTTAACATCCCTCTCTACTCGACATACTTTTATTGACATATTCTTTGAGGACACTTGTGTACAAGTTATTCGGTTATGGTATATTATGATTTTGTTTTGATTATGGGTTACATATGATGATGATGATGATGTTGTATTGTAATTTATAGCTATATTGATGTATAAGTATTGGTAGATGCTATTGACCAATTTTCTTGAGTGTGCATGACACATGACAGGTTATGGATGTTGATGGCATCAATGGATTTCCTTGGACTCCGAATTGAGTAAGGGAGTGGATTGTATTGTTTGAGTATTTAATTTTATGCACATGTGATATATGATTGATTTAGGTATGATTTATGTATATGGATTCTTGACAATGTTTTTTTCAGTGGATGCAGGATTGACGATGCTTGCTTATCCGACTCACATAAGGAGTAAAGGGGTCATGCACATAGACCAAAAAATTGAGGGAGAGGTGTGGCAACGTCCCTGTCACATCCTACTAGCACTCCTTTCGTGGTTTGAATGGTAGGTTAATGATTACCTAGTTCAATAGTGCCATGATGTCGTGAGGGTGGACTGAGACAATCGCTCACCAAGATTTCTAAGGGGCGCACAATAAGGAAGAGTATTTATTCCTTAGAAGCACTTAGTCTCTCACAAGGTCGACCAAGTGGAGTGTTGATTCCAAGGTTCGAAAAAACTTCCAAAACCAATCTAGGGCAAGTGGAACCCTTGGAGAACGGAGGTGTGTCTTGAAGGGAATGTCGCGTCATTAAAAACTCGAGTCAATAAATCTAGGTGGCCTAGAAAACATTGAATTGAATAGACCTTGTTAGAACAAATAATTAATTAAATAGTAAATTATTAATTAATTAAAGCCTAACAAAATTCTAATCCCAAGTCCAAGACTAAGTCTAAGTCTAAATTTAAGTAAAGGATTAAATGAATTATGACACAAATTAAAATATTTGAGAATATAATCAACTCTAGGAAAAAGAGGAATACAATTTAAAGGTTGGATAAAATGCACATGTGTGCATGAAATTAATAAAAGGGATTTTTAAAATAGAAATACATAATAACTTGAGAGAATAGGTGTACATAGAATATAATCTTGAGTCAACCCACCACTAGTTCAACTAGAAGAAGAATCTTAATCCAACTCTAACTAAGATATAGATAGGAGACACTCATTAACTGAGAATTTGGGGAACAAAGAGACAACTAAGAGAGAAAATAAGAACACATTGGGGAATGTGAGGAAAATTGGATTTTTAATTAAAATAAAAATGGTAATTTGACGCAGACCCCCGACCCTCGTGCCAAGATCCACACAGGATCGTTCTCCTTCGAATCCATAGAACTGAATTAGTTCTTTCGGGCCCTCACTGGAACCCCACGAATTTGATCCACAGGTCCTTCGGAAACCCCACCTGTGTGAACAAGAAATAGGTGTGAGCTTCACCTCCACGCGACCACGACATTGTTGTTGTATCGAGATTTCGGTAACCGGGAGTTTGAAATGCAGTGATCCAATCCTCTGCCTCCTCTACTTTTTGAACCCTGAAATGCTGAAAAGGGGTGCTATTCCGAATGCTTTCGGGATTTCACGATATCGCGAGTCAGGACTCCACGTCTCCCGACTCCTAGCCTCTTGAACACCCGGTTCCCGAAGTACCTAAATGACGAAAAGATGGTCCACGACAAAGCACTATCGGCTTTTGCGATTCGAGAATCCGTGATGCAAGCATTCCCCCTGTTCTCTATCTTTCCAATCCCCAGTGTCCGAATCCCCGAATTCCTGAAATGGGAATTCGCACATGAGATCCAATGGCTCTCGATGAGTTGGATCAAATGGTCCAGATCCTTTTAGAGTTCCGTGAACTGGAAGTTCACGATGAAGTGACTCCAAAATCACTTGCCGCTCCAAACCCCAAACTCCAAAATGCTAAAATGCCGAAATGGCTGCCTCCTCCATGACCACAACCCTACTCCAAGAGCGCGTTGCGTTTCGCGACTTCAGGGTTTTCAATGCAAAGTTCCCCAGCTCCTTGTCATTGAATTGTCGAAATGTCGAATTCCGAGATGCCGAAATCCCAAACCCCGCTCCAAATGGGAATCAACGCTCCTGATATTTTTGGGATTTTGCAAACCGGAAGTTTGCGATGCAGTGACTCCAAAATCTCTTGTCACGCCAATCCCTAAATTTCTGAAATATGAGTTCGTTTAGGATCCAATGACTATCAATCCTTTGCGCTAGATCTGATGGCCTAGATCTAATCTTCTGTGCTCTCTCCTTCTATTGTCTAGATGTGAAACTCAACGGTCCAGATCTCGCCTCTCCAGCTGATCTAACTGTAGTTGTTCTATACCTTGAGCATGGCCTTCTTCCTTTTCCTTGGAATATTTCTTTCTCCAAAAGGCCTCGGCCTTTGTCTCTACTGCAAAGCCTGTAACCTTGGCTCCCGCCTGTATTCTAAGAGGCGTTCCTCCTCATGAGCTTCTCAAACTCTGAACCCTCCAAAGGGTTTTCTTGACCTTTGCACTCCTTGTAGGATCCTTTCACGCAATTGTGCTATCTCTTCTGAGCTTAAGAAATTTGAGACAGGTCCTCACCTCTGCACACTCCTTGTGCCTGACGAGCCTTCCAACGACTGTCTATCACCACTTCACCCGAATATTATCCTGGTGCACTCCTTGCACATGTATTTTTCCTGCTTGGGCTTCAACTGCTCGAACCTCAATGGTCTTTGTCCCTTCGTCTCCTTGAAGGGGTGGAGGTGTCCTCCTCTGCAACTTCCCATTCAAGCATGCTTTGCTGAGCCTATAGGATGTTCAGTAACCCTGTGAGTGTCTCCTCCTGTGAAACTTCTCTTATCTCAGAACTCAGAATAGAGTTCTTCTGTGCACTCTATGCACTTACTCAATTCCCTCCTGGCAAAGTTCTCCAGAATCCTCAGTGACTTTGTTATCTCTCTGAACTCATAATAGAGTTCTCCTGTGCACTCTATGCACTTGCTCATTTCCCTTCTGGAAGAGCTTCCACAGAACCTTCAGTGATTCTATTTTCTCTGTGCCTTCCTCTACATAGTCTTACATACAAGGTGTTCAACAACCTTGAGGCTTATTCCCTAGGTCTAATACTTCCTCTGGTGCGCCCTCTTGGCACAACTCTATCCAGATTTTGCAAAACTCAAAAGTGCACTCTATGCACTGACTCAATGCATCATGTGCATTTACTCAATGCCCTCTTGGCAGAGCCTTCACATAATTCTCAACAATTCTTCTTCTCCTCTCTGTGCTCTCCTCTACACAGTTTCTCCTTCAAGGTGTTCAACAACCCTGAGGATTCTTCCTTGATTCAATGACTACAGCTGGTGCGCCCTCCTGGCATGTCTTTGTCTAAAATTCCACAGAATTCAGAAGTGCACTCCTTGCACTGGCTTGCAGAACCCATAGTATTCTATCATGCAACCTTGCATGAAGCCACAAAGAACTCAAACCTGAAAATCAAAGGACCCACAAATAGGAAAACCTATCTATCCCCTGCAGATGGAACTTAACATACATCTACAACATATCATCACACATAAAGAAATTCATTCTTGAACTGACAAACACATGAACAACAACATGCAGGAAAAACTGCTATGATTGTATTAATCAAGAATGCCTGATTACAATGTGTTTGAGCTTGGACTACAATAGAGTCTTGGCTCTCCTCTCTTCTCCCTATTCTCTCTTTTCTTCTCTACTCTACTCTGACTGCTCTACCCTTTTTTGAAAACAAAAGAAGATCTTTTTACTAAAGGGGGCTCCTCGAGCGCTTCCCTCCATCCTCACCAACTCTCATTAATTCACATTCAATTACATTGAATTGTTGTCTAGTCTGAATCAGATCTAGATCTCAACCTTACAACTATTTAAGACAACCTTTATCTAAGCCTGCGCACATGCATGGCTTTTGGCTCTACCAGCCTTACAATCATTTAATACAATAAATTCAAATTTGAAATTTGAAAGTGAGAGGGTTGCGCCTCTCCTCTCCATTGAACATGCTTGATGTGTTGGCTGGCTGGCATGTCGCTAGCTTGGAACGATGCTCCTGCATCATAATTACTTATGAAACTTGGGAGAGTGTGACAAGTGTGTGGGTGAATAATCCTAATTAAATTAATTAAAAAGATAATTAATTGTGCATGAGGACATGTGTCATGAGGGATTTTTATATAAAGCAATTGTGGTAGAAGGGAAATGGATCTCACTTATTCTTGGTAATGTTATGATGCCAAAATTTTGTAGACTGTGTTTTACTTGTGAGAGTTGGAATAGTAATTTTGTAGAAAGAGTGGAATCTCTTCCTTGCGAGGCAAGCCTTGGAGCTATTGTTTGTTGATTTCTTGTGTGTGGCCCCTTTGCAGCTCGGGGGGCTAAGGGGGAAGAAGAGTACCTTTAGCATTGGCTGGGAGGTACAAGTGATGTCTTGGTGATTAGCAAGCGGGAGTATAGAAGCAGCACATGTCTAGAAGGGCTTCTTCAACCTCAATCTTCGTTGGTACGATATTTTATTATGATTTTTTATATTGTCAAAGAGTAATTTTGTATTTTAGAATCTTATGAAATGATGGCCGCTATAAAATCGTATTGTATCATTGAATACAAACAATTATTTATAAGATCATCGAAGATTCCATGTGTTATTTAGCATTTAAATGTTATAGATTCACTGTAATTTAATTTACAATTTTTGAAAGGGAATTCATTAAACTATACTAATTTAAATTGCAACTCTGATGCTAGAATATGTAGAATTGTTGTCAAGAAATTACATTATGGAAAAAGTTAGAACTTATTGGACAATGTAAAAACTTGCTTGCACTTCTGGAAATTCAAAATTTTAGAATCGCTGCAAATAAATTTACAAGTCGAAGTCTATAGTCAATATGGTCGTTGTTTAAACTTTGCAATATTATATATTAGAAATTTGTATGGTCTCTATTCTTCTTATTGAATTACAAATGGTGGAATTTGTGGGGTCTTGCAATTGTAGCTCTGATGTTTTAAATTGGAATTGATAGGAACACCATAAATTTTAATCACAAACCAAAATGGATATATGTGATGGTCACGACATACTAGTTTACAATACTAAACCTGAACACAAATGGTCCTATAAGTTATTTTCTTTGTCAAAACTTAGAATGTGTTGGGTCCCTGTGTATTTTAATTACAAGTACGAATTTAGTAGTGCCTAGCTCTATGCACGATTATTTCTAATCCGAGGTAGGATATCCTCATGGATAATGGAATCATTTAATCCATGAGCAATGTTATAATTGTAGTGACGCGGTGGGAAATTTTAAACTTCGCACAATTGAGTTGTTAATGAAGTTGTGGTGTTATATTACCTAAGATTGTAGGGACGTGATAGCATCAATTTGCTTTCTCAGATGATTCTCTTGTCTCATTATTATGTGTGTGTATTCATACACTTCTATTGAGTGTAGAACCTCCTCTTAAAACGATTCAACTAAAGATGACGGGGATTAACTATCCAGTTGCACACATAGAATAAATAAGGAACTTAGAGTATTGGCAAGTTGAAGTCCACGTCATGTGGTCATAATTAGTCTTAAACAGTTGGACCTAATGTGTTCTTTAATGCCGATATCACACATCCTCGATTTGGTGTTTGTTATACAAGTTTATTTGATTATATAATAAATGATTGAATGGATGACATTAGTGGGTTTAAGGATTCTCATTAATCGGTAATATTTGATATCTTGTTTGTTGAAAATCTTATTTAAGAATTTAATTACTATGTGTTAGGAATAATAAACGTGGGATGAAGGATGTATAAGAAAACAATTAACCATCTACATTTATATATCCTTGTCATAGGATTCCTTTTAAGAGAACTTTCTATGAGTATGATAATGAACTTATTACAATACATTTAGGAGATAAATGAAAATAAATTAAGGATCAACTAGAGTGATTTCTCCTTGGACCATTTAATAAGTTTTAATTAGAGACCTTAAAATTAATAATCTTTTTAAAGAGACTTTACAATTTGATCCTTAATAATATTGTATGGAAGGAGATTTTAGGGTCTTAGGATTGGAATAATAATATAAACTTAGTTAATATAAATAATCAATTAGTAAAGGAATTGTGTTATTAATGTAGTCATCCTTGTTTGGTTGACAACATTGTGGTATTGAGAAATTAATGATCTTAGATCCTGATAACATTTAGACAATGATTATTGATTATTTCATAAATGAATCACACATGCCTCCAATATTGTTTAAGTTCAAGTTGCACAATCTTTTTAAGTGGGTGCAATGAATTTTTCTTGTAATTATTTTATGTCACCTGTAGATGTTTAGACTCAGTATGGTGTGATATTTAGATCATAAAACATTGAGTTGTTCAATTCTTTGAGCATGAGTTTTATTTTAAATAATTGATATTGAATTCTAGGATTGATTGTTATGATAGGATTGGATAAGGGAATTAGATATCTCCTTGTTCCTTAGAATAGTCACTAGTCCTGAGACCTTAAATGGTCAAAATAAATAGGATGAATACTAGACTTGACCATTGATTATGTGTCTTGGAGGTCCTAACCTTCCAGGGTAGGTTGGCAGGTGGGTATCCTTGTTATCTTTATGTGATATGATTGAGTTTAGTAACAGTGATGATGTTTCTAATTATTAATGTGTAATGATGTGGATGAGAATAGAATGTGTGTACATTTATGTATGTTATTGTTGCTTAGTCCTTGTTCAATCTATGTTTAAAAATAAATTACCACTACTTTACTCACTTAATTGATGTCGCGAAAGAGGAGACATTACCTATGGTATCATAGTGGGTTCAACGCTGCGACAATGGATCGTTATGCCTTCCACTGTGTTAAATAAATAATTAGAGATGTACCACTAATTAATTTTGAAATTGTCCATGCAGGTAATCATGGTTAGAGGAAACAGGGGAAGTAGATGATGTGGTGCTAGAGGAAGGGGTGTGACACCTATGATAGTATTCATGCCAGAGGGATCTAACCGTCAGGGAGATGAGAAGACGACTAGGAAGGAGAAGGTTGTTGTGGGATATGTGGTCGGTATGATGAGATCCTTCCATAGGATGTCAGAGGCGTTGATCGACCGCCTGGATCGAGATAAGGGAAAAGAGTATGTTCCCAATGAGGGTTCAGAGTGCACTTCAGCTGGTAGTATTAGAATACACAAAGAACTCAAGAAGGTGAAGTTTCCCAATTTATGGGGTGCCACATATGACTTAGCCACCGAGGCATGGTTGGAGAACATGGTGATGTGCTTCACACTTCATGATTACTCCTCCAACATGAAGGTCTGCATGTTGGTCTTCCAACTAAAAGGGAGTGCCCTACTTTGGTGGAAGACACTCCTACCTCAACTAAACATGGTTTTCGAAGACGTGTCATGGGAGTTGTTCGAGGAATGGTTCTGGGAGAGGTATTTGTCCAAGGAATTCATTGAGCATTGGCTTAATGAGTTCAATGCCTTACGACGAGGTTGTCGTATGGTATCAAAGTATGAGGCCATGTCCCTGTTGTATGGTATCAAAGTATGAGGCCAGGTTCATGGAGATATTTAGGTATGCTCCACATCTGAACACAGAGAAGTTAAAGGTAAACATGTTTGTGAGGATTCTAATGCCTTAGAAATTGCACGATGCAGTTCATAAGGCCCTCATAGCTGAGGAAGAACTGAACAATGGGGGTCAGAGAAGGAATCCTTCTAGACCGACTAGACATGCAACTTCAAGAGCGCAACAACATCAAACACCAGCGAGATAGACTTTTGGGCATCAAGATGTGCCGAGAGGACCTATTTTCTTGACACCGAGTTGACAAAATCCTCAGGAAATGACTCCTTATAGAGGACCACAACAACAACAACAATGTCATATGTAGTAGCATCACCATTCTAGGCACGTTCAACAGAATAGACCAGGATCACAGGATGTTAGGCCAACAACTTCTACTTCGGGGACGAGGAGAACTAAACCAAAGACTGGATGTTATACATGTGGGGAGCCACATTACCAGTGAGATTGTCTGATTGAGAAGCCCAAGTTGGTTGGATCATCAGGACCCACTACAATTGGAGATTTGGACACTGTAATATACCAGATATAAAATGTATGTAGAACTAAAATAAAATGCTAGTAATGGTAGAATAACAACAATATAACCAGAACATTCACCACAATAACACTGAAATGATATAAGAATAACAACAAAAATAACACTTTGAATCTGAAAGAAATGTTCATGGGCCTCTTCGAGGGGGCAACCTCCAATTGAGTAGAGCTCTATTANCTAGGCATGTTCAACAGAATAGACCAGGATCACAGGATGTTAGGCCAACAACTTCTACTTCGGGGACGAGGAGAACTAAACCAAAGACTGGATGTTATACATGTGGGGAGCCACATTACCAGTGAGATTGTCTGATTGAGAAGGCCAAGTTGGTTGGATCATTGGGACCCACTACAATTGGAGATTTGGACAATGTAATATACCAGATATAAAATGTATGTAGAACTAAAATAAAATGCTAGTAATGGTATAATAACAACAATATAACCAGAACATTCACCACAATAACACTGAAATGATATAAGAATAACAACAAAAATAACACTTTGAATCTGAAAGAAATGTTCATGGGCCTCTTCGAGGGGGCAACCTCCAATTGAGTAGAGCTCTATTACAATAATATCCAAGATAGGGTTCTCATACCTTCGACTCCTATTTATACTAAAAAGAAGCATCTAGAGGAAGATCCTTCTAGAAGCGGAAGCTTCTATTAGGCCTTCTTACATCCACCTTATTCTATTTTATTGAAAGGACTTATTAATATTGACCTTTATTACATTTGAATATATTTTTCTACCTATGTGTGGGTTAGGACCCTAAAATGTTCACCCCCTTAAAAACAACCTTGTCCTTAAGGCTTGAGATGAGGAAATTGCTACAGAATGGTAGCTGGTTCCCAAGTGGCGTCTGCTGGAGTTGTATCTTTCCACTTTACTAGCACTTCCTTGATGGTTCTCTGATGTAGGCGACGCTCACGTTGGTCCAAAATTGCTTCTGGCTGTAGCCAAATGGATCCTTCTTCAGCTAACTCTGGAAGGTTGGTTTGAATTTGGCACTTATCTCCAATCACCTTCTTTAAGCATGAAATATGAAAAACATGGTGTAGCTTCGAATTGTTGGGAAAAGATAACTGATAGGCGACTTGCCCCACATGGTTGAGTACGGTATAAGGACCACAAAATTTGGGCGCTAGCTTTTGACAATGCTCGGCCTTGAGGGAAGTTTTCTTGTAAGGTTGCAGTTGAAGAAAAACCTGATCCCCTTCTGCAAATCGATGCTCAGAGTGACCTTGATCTGCTTGTTTCTTCATGCAATTTTGTGCCATGACCAAATTCTCTTTGAGGGTACGGAGAATAGCCTCACGACCTGTAAGTGTTAGGTCAACCACTTGGACCTTCGAGGCACCCAGTAAGTATGAGAGAACTGAAGGTGGCTTCTGTCCATATACCGCTTCAAAAGGTGTAATACATGTAGCTATGTGGTATGAAGTGTTGTACCACCATTCAAATAGGGGTAACCATTGAGCCCACTGATTTTTCTTTTCCAAGGAAAAACACCTCAAATATGTTTCCAAACACTTGCTGACAACTTCCATTTGGCCATCAGTCTAGGGATGATAAGTTGTGATGAGATGCAATTCGGTGCTTTGTATCTTGAACAATTTTTGCCAAAAATTGCTTGTGAAAGTTGGGTCACGATCATAAACAATAGAGTGCAGCATGCCATGAAGCTTGAAGACCTGATCCATGAATATTTGAGCCACCGTGAATGCTGTAAATGGGTCTTTAAGGGCGCATAAATGAGTATACTTGGAAAGGCGATCAACAACCACCATGATGAAGTATTTATTTCCCAATTTGGGTAAGTCGGTAATAAAATCCATAGAGATATCCTTCCAAATAGCAGGTGGAATCAAGAGTGGTTGTAGTGTGCCCGTCAATTTGGATGTTTCTCCCTTGTTTCATTGACACACATCACATTCAGCTACAAAATTACGAATGTCCTATTTCATACCATCCTAGAAAAACGAACATTTGACCTTGTCATAGGTTTTTGTGAACCC
>SNQJ01S0035333.1:0-26407 GCA_010110895.2 Picea sitchensis
GTATATCATTTATGTGTATTGTGAAGATTATGCTGGATATTTTACTGTTATTCTGTCATTTCTAGCATTTCATTACTGTTCTGCATATTTTATATATCTGGTATCTTGCAAATTACACATGTACAGTCACATAACTGTTATTGTGTTTTGTTGAATGGTCTGTGTATCCTACAACATCGTATAAGTGGAAATGATGATTGTTATTACTATTTAAATGGAAAATCAGGATTATTGCTATATTGATGATGGTGTTTTGGTTGTCCACTGCATATGTTATGGGTATCTTTTGATGACACCATCAGAGATGGGCATGGGTTTTATAACAGTACGATTTCATTGCAATTTGATTATTAAATTGTTTATAGGAATGAAATCGAGCTTGGTTTGTGTGTCTGTGTTTGATTGAGGAAATCATTCATGGACAGTGGTTGATGTTTTGATGCTGAACAGACCGGAAAAAAGTGACTATGTGTTCATTTGGAAAATGTTTTAAATATTAAATGGAACAAATGAGAAGAAACATAACTATTTTACATGTTGTTGTGGAAGACATATTGTCTTGTTTTGATGACACTGTGTTAGAGATTTAATTACAAATAGTGGGCAAGTTAATACACATAATTGATTGAATTATACACGGTAGTTATTCACAGTAATTATTTGGTTAGTGTTGGATCTTTTGCATTTAATATAGAATGGTTTTATGGATTTCTTAATTAATTTTATGAACAGTATCTTCTCACTTCCCTACCATTATTTCACTTTTCACTAATTACAATCCCCTCGCCTTCCCATATTCATTTTTCACTCCATGTTCCTAAAATTTAATTACAGTTAAGAAAATTATGTATTGTAACAGTTTAAGATCACATGGATGGATTACAGTGATGTGTTCTTTGGTTTACATTTCAGTTGATTGTTGTTCTCTGTGAGCAGTAACCATGTTCTTTTCCCCCTCATTTTAGCATTTTTTCGCTCAATACCAACCCCTCACATATCCCAGAACCTTTGTTCACCCCCTGCTCATTGATAACAGATTAAACAATTTGTATGGATTGGATTGCATGAGTCTGATATGTTGTTGAGCCAAAATGTATTTCATATTTTAAAAAGAGTTTTCATGTATGGTTGATAAAGAAACTATTTTCTAATCAATTATGCACACAGGAATGAGTTTTTCAAGCAAAAGGTTGAAAATCGAGGCCCACCATGCCCCAGACAAAGGGAAAACCACTACTGCCCCTTCCTCGCCTTCAAATGATTCTGATAAATCTGTGTCTTCCCACATGCATTTGATGGATGATTACTCTCATTTGATCAGTGAGATTAGGCCTAAAGGCTCCACACAGCCTAAGGCAAATTCAAAGAGATTAAAAGATGATAGAAGCAACAAAAGAAAGATTGCCTCACATACTGGAAAATATGGATTTTAAGTTTTATTTATTTATTATTGTTGGGAACAGATGACTTCAGAAATTTTGGACAACATGTTATTTTGTATATATGAGTAATATATTTTTTAGAATAATTTCAAATATAAATGAGATAAATTGTCAAACATGAATGTGATGATGGGAGTCAAAAGGAGGAATGTTTTTGTTTAATTGTTAAGAGCTAAAGGGGAGTCACAAGGGGTCCCACCTAGTAGTTATTATTTATTTAAAAACCTTATTATGATTTATTACTTTTCCCCCTAACTATAAATTTGGTTGAGTTTTTAGTTAACTTAACTAATGAAGTAGTTCAACTACTTCAACCAATTCTAATTCGCTTAAAGGAAAAAATAAAGGGAGGAACAAGAGGGGGAGAGAAGGAGAAGCATACTAAGGTTTTCTCTTTAATTTTGTGTTGAGATAGTTCAGTTTTCATTCATTCCTTAATTTATCACAAGACTAATCCTTTTTTATGATAGTGGGGTCTTATTGTAGACAACAAGATTCGGGGCTAAATTACATCATTCAAACACTTTTTTTTCAGAGGTGTTGAACTATCTTTGATAGTCTGTGTAGACTTGTCTGTTTTTGAATTATTTTTCATGACTGACAAAGGCTAGTGTGCATAGTCGAGTGGGAAGCAATCTATGGCAAGATGATCCATCTTTTAGAGTTCAGTTTTCTATTTTTTTTCAGAGGTCCTTTTGTATGTTTCATCGGGGACATCTAAGTTTGACTTTGGTCCAAAACTTCTTCACAAAATTTTGTAAAGAGAATGACTCTTTCATGAATTGGAATGAAATAAAGGATTGTTTTATGTCTCATCTGTCTTGATTATCTACTTGGTGTCTTTAATTCTATCTCTGTATTTATTTCAGCATCTGTTATGTTCAGAAAATCCCCATAAATAATGAATTTTTCAGCAAGATTGTATTTATAAAAAAATGAGCCTAAGCACTTGTAATCAATACTTGTGGGTTAGGATATTAATTTTGATGGCTATAAACATAGGTTGATATTACTGTATATTTTTATTTAGGCAAGAAGAATCCAAAAATTCTTGAGTCAGATCATTTCATATATTTTCCTCAATAGGTACAAAGTGGCATCAACTTCGGGAGAAATACAGGTGGCAGCAAGTTTGAATTCAAAATGGAAGGGAGAAGGGGATGGTTTATGATATTCCATGTGCAAGTAGTAAAGAATATAATAAGCATACTTAGACAAGGAAAGAAAAATTCCTTCCTTGGTTTTCAAAACTTGGAGGCCAAGGAAATAATGCAAAAATCTTAAGTCTGTCATTTCAAATTTCTTCTTAAGGATGGTTTTCACATGGTTTAAAAGTTTTGGTTCACTACCAGTGAGGATAAGGTCATCAACATAAATAAAATGAATGATGATATGGATTCTTAATTTCTTGGTATAGGCATTAGGATCATAATGGAATCTAGAAAAGATGGTGTCAAGAAGAAAGTTTTCCATTTTTGGATACGAAGCTTGGGCATCTTGTTTAATACCATAAAGAGATTTTTTAAGGTGACAAACAATGATAGAATCATTTTGGACATAGCTTGGAGGTTGTTCCATGTATATTTATTCCTGCAAATCCCCATGCAAGAAGGAATATTTGACATTCATTTGATGGACCTCCCATTTATGTGACACAACAATTGAAAGAACAAGGTGAATGGAATTCATTTTGGATATAGGGGAAAAGGTTTCATTATAGTAAATTCCTTCAACTTGGGAAAATCCTTTGGAAACTAATTAAGCCTCATGTCTTTCAACACTTCCATTTGATGCATACTTATTACTGTAGACCCATTTACATCTAATAAGTGTTCTTTCTTTTAGAAGATGTACAAGATCCCAAGTATTGTTTTCCATTAAATAACGATACTCATAATTCATTGTTGTATCCCAATATGGATGAACTAAAGGTTCTACAAATGTCTCTGGATCATGTGTCTCTAAAACTTGAGCTAAAAGAGAAGAGGCTCGCTAGAATTGTGAACATGTCTAACATTGATCTGAAGGATCATCAGCAAGATCACCAGTTGTTGCCTGTGTTGAACTAACCCATCTAGGAAATGGTGGCGTTGGTGCATGTTAAAGTTCAATGGACTCATATAGAGGAAGGTGAGCAGGAGGAGGTGGATTTTCATCCTCACTTTCATCATTTGAAGATGAAGGAGAAATAAGAATAGGAATAATAAATGGCACAAACACCGAAGATGGCTCGAAGGCCAAAGAAGGCACAAATGTCGAATTAGGCTTGCAGGCCGAGATATTTTCATCAAATTTAATATATAGTTCTCACTTTTACGTTGCAATGCTTTCCTTTTCTCATTAAGAATGTGAGCCCATGCTACACTTCCAAATACACAGAAGTGACTATTGGCACATGACTATTTTGGGAGGAAATTCTATTTTGGGGGAAGGCCTATTTTGGGAGGAAAGCCTGTTTTAGGAACATGCCTATTTTTGGAGAGAAAGATCTATTTTTGGAGTGCGTGCCATAGGTGACTGAAAAGCAGCAAGTAGAAAAATAAGGAAAAGCATCATGCAGAAGGAGGAAAAGCAGTGTGGTGCACTTGCAAACAGACCTAACCATGTTAGGGTAAGGGTTTTGGACAAGAATGTAATGGCTATAAGCCAATAGACTAGTATAAATAAAGACCTAGGAGGTCTAGGTAGTGGTTGTTGTTGATTGTTGTTCAGTTGTTGGCAAGGAGATATAGTGTTGAGTTGAATAAGATAGTTTTTTAGGGTTAGGTAACAGGTTATGGAGCCTGGTGTGATCTAGTACACCTCACATAGGGTATTTAACCTCCTTTTGATTTTAATCGAAAAATATGTAATGTGCACAGTGCATATTTTGCAGAAGAATGAATAAAAGAGCAGAAGAGACAAATCTTTGTGGATGTATCCCCAGGGGGGTGAACCATGATAAATCTAGTGTGTCAATGTGTTTGAATGGTTTCTTTGATGTTATGTTATGAATCAATTACAGGATGAATGGTAATCTAGCTAATCATAGCATGTGTTCATAGTTAGATGAATGAATGAACACTAGCTTAGATGAATGAATAATAATAATAACGCATGAGGAAAGAACCAACAGACAACCCCAATCCCTTCCTAGACTGCAAATTCCTGAGTATTGCAATCTCCCATAAATCTATCTCAGATGCTACTACATTGTGCACTCTATGCACAATGTTTCCTTTTGGTTTACCAGAAGGACTGATAGTTTTGAGGATTTTGTTGGAAACCTATTGAGATCAGAACCTGGGTCAGCCCAAGAATCCAACAAATGGTTTTGTTGCTGGCTGGAACTGCATAGGATTGAGTGGAAGAGATTTGTGGAAGAAAAGCATGGAGAATGAAAGCATAAAAGGGAATGTTTAGGCCATGGAATCCAACGAAGGTGGATATTGAAGGATGGTTAAGAACAAAGGAATTCGAGTTCATGCAGAAGGAAAAAAGAAACCCTAAATTTACACCATGCAAATATCTCGACAAATATGTGTTTAGTGAACTGCATGAATTATTTTTCTATGATTTCTCACATCTGTTGCAGGTGTGGCTATTGAGATTGAAGGAAAACCATCCTACAAATCAGATCAGATATCTATAGTGGAATTATGTGGATATTGTGCAGTTACAACAAGTCAATAATAAATTTATGTGCACAATATATTTTTGGTTAGATAGTATTATTGCAAGGTTTATCATTGAATTTGCAATTGATACCGCAAATTCGTACACTGCCACAAAGAAAGATTTTTTGAATGGACCCATAGGTAGGTACATAAGATCACTATATACTTATATCAATATTTTATTGTATCGAGTATTATGATTATGGAATCAAACATCTAAACTTCCCTGTGCGCATGGGGGAAGGGGGAAATCACTGACCAGAGTTTGAGATATGGGCAGAGAAATGGATAAGGGGAAGAAGAAAGAGGTCATGGACCAAATCATGATGGATGAGGACCAGAAAAAGAAGATAATGGAAAATTTTGGAAAGACGCGAGCATAATACCTTATCAATATAAGATTAATAACAAAAGAGGTCCATAGCCGACAAACAGGGCTTGTTGAATGATGAAGAAGAGGTAGAGGATCTTCCGGATGTGGAGCAGATTGAGGAAATATTTCACGCAAAATATGAAAGGAAAACAAGAGGTTCGAGGTCAGGAATAGAAGGAATAACTCTAATCCAAATCTCAGTCAGTTTAGAACCTAGAAGGTTGCAACCCCACGTGCGACTAACACGCCTGAAAGAACACCAGCTTTTAGACAACCAAATTTTAGTAGAAGAGGATAAATAAGTCAGGGGTCTAATCAAGGACAACCAACTAGGGGAGCAAGTTCAGTAAGTAACAGTCAATTATCTACATCACGCGAAGGTAGTAGTTCAACAAAGTTCAAAATGGCAGGACTAGATTCCACCATCAAATTACCGGAGTTTCGGAGCGAGGCATATGATGATCCTGAAAAGAATTTATTTATTTGTGAAAAGATCTGGGAAGAAAAGAAAATCATAGATGAGGATACAAAATTCGTTCAGTTAGCTATAACACTCAGATATTGTGTGCTAGACTGGTACACGAGCCTCGATGTAAACAGTCCATAAGGAGCACCAAAGACTGTCACAGAGGTGAAACAGATATTGGTAATTGTGTTTCATAAGCCATGCTCAGAAGACCAGTACATGAATGAAATTATTGAAATCCTGCAAAATCAAAGTGAGTCTATGTGGGATATTGATCAAAGGTTCAAACATCTAAAAGGTCAGTTGAATTATTCTAATACTGACATGTAACATAGGAAGTTATTTGTGAACTCACTATTACCACACTTGAAGTATCCTTTGAGACAAAAAAAGTTCCAAACTCAGATAGAGACCCTGCAAGCATCCCTACAGCTAGAAGAAAACCAATATCAATAGAAAGATCCAACAATAGAGGAGTTGAAAGACGATCTAAAGAACCTAACATTTCAAATGAACCAGAATAAGGGGAAAGAGAAGAGAGAAGTTGTTTGGTGTACGTTATGTAGGACAGAAGGAAATCATAAGAATGAATGTTTAAACTTTGCACAGTACTTGTCAGCATGAGTTTCAAAACCCTTACCAATAGGAGGACCATGATGCGAGATTTGTAAGACACATGGGCATGATCCATATCATTTTCCAATGATGAAGTATAAGATAGTGCCAAAAATTTTGTACTACATTTTTTGCAAATCAGTGGGTCATGATGATAAGGACTATAGAACGTTGGAACCAATGAGAGAAATAACTTCATAAACCTATAGGGTGCAAGTAGATATGATGATAGGCCAAGATGCCCCTTATTTCAACAATGTAAAACCAAAATTCGATCCCGCGTAGCCGCAGTACAAAAATGTGCAACCACAGTATAATCTCGCGCGGTATAACCAGGTACCCCAATACAATGCACCGCGAGGAGATAGAGGTGGATTCAGAGGTGGAGGTCGAGGAAGAGGAGGATTTGGATGAGGCAAAGGGCTAGTAATCTACCACAATTTTCAACAACCAAGACATTATGCAAGGTATTTTTCACGTCCACCTGTGACATGTATGTATTGTTGTGCAAAAGACCACGACACAGAATATTTCCCAACACTATTGGGAAAAATTTAGGAAAAAAGGAACGCGAACAATCAGAATGTCCAATGGATTTCTACAAAATCCATGGATGATGGGAATAATATCAACATAGTTACTCGTGGAGCAGCCAAGACAGGAGCTAATGCATAAAATCAAGATCCAACTCAACACCAGTGGGTTAAGAAGAACGTTGAGCCAGAGAAATATTTTGACGTTTAGAAAGAAAAGGAAATATTTAAGGAGGCCATGCAGGAGATTCTAAAAGAGAACATTGCATCTACATCAATTGCGCAGAAAACACATGATACACCAATGTACAAGATGCCATCTTCATTGGATCACACCAACAAAGAACAACCTTTAGAGAAAGTAACATAAAGACTTTTCTACAGTGTTGTGTTAATTTATTGAAGGATCCATCATTCATTAAGCTCTTACAAAATTTATTAGAAAGATGAAACACATAAGTAGAAGGGAAGTTACAGCATAAGACAATCAATCATCTCCATACAAGAAGAAGAACAAGTGGGGAATTCTGGAAAAATTCCAACATTGGCGATTTCAACATGGGAGATATCATACTTGATTTAGGCTCTAAAGTAAATGTATTACCTAAGAATGCATGGCAGTGTATGGGGAAACCCACATTAGGATATCCACCTCTCTAATTGAAATTACCAAATCAACGCAGAGTGTTACCAATTGGAAGACTTAAAGGTGTGATAGTAGAATTGGATGGAGTGTGCATTGTGGCATATTTCAAAGTGATAGAGGTAGTAGATGGCACAACACCCTACCCAAAATTACTTGGATTAGATTGAGAATTTGAACCTGAATACAAGGAAAATGACCTTTGAATCGGGCGAATATAGAGTGATTGCACCATTGGATCCTTCAAAAGGAGAAAGGTTTGTAGAGGCGACATGTTTGGACTTGGAAGAAATAAATAAGTTATATAGGACTACTGCGTGAGAAGAATATTATTTCAACCCAACTGCAGATGGGGTACTCGGTTGGAGAATCATTACATCGTGTGCCTCGGAATCAGACACAGGTCTGGAAAAATGGCAGTAGAGACTACATGAATTCTCCACAAGGAGGTGCACAAGAATAGACTGCGCAGTAAGGTGGGTTGGTACATAGATAACAGAACCTCCCACTTTTCATGGTTTGAACGACTTAGAATAATTCTTGACAAATTATGAGGAGGAAGTTTTGAAAAATCAGAGGTTGTTATCCTTGGATATTGCACTCAAGCAAACACCTACAAGATTGTGGGGTGCGCACAAGGAAACAATTCAGAATTGGTATCAGTGTAAAATTTTAATGTGCATTATATTTAATGCACAATAGGGGAACACTACATTGCAAAAATATGATGGACAAGGAAGGCCAGCTGAGAACCTAGAGAAATGAAGAACACAATGGAGGTTGACACCACTAGAAGAATGGCCTCATTACTTCAGTCATACATTGGAAGGGATATCAGGGAAATGGTACATAGACCAGGAGATGCGAAGAGGCACTACATAATGGACAATATTACAGCATAATTTTGTGGTAACTTTATCATTTGAGCATGCGAACCCTAATATTGATTCATCTCTAAAACTGATACAAGGAATGATGTTTTTTGAGGAACCTAAGGTGGTTATTGTTAGAAAAACAAGATCAGGTAGCAATAAAAGAAAACAAATGCGTAAATAAAACACAGAATATACACAATACAATAGAGACACATATACACATGGTTCACCTTGTGTGGGCTATGTCTATCATAGAAATTTCCAGTTCCTTCCTTTATTATTATCCAACAAATGAAGGGATACAACCTATAGAAAACCCGTTGTAACTTCCTCTTCTTTCTCTTAGAGTCTCCTCACTCAGAATACAATATTCGCAAAGATACATAGTCGCAATACATTTCCTTCATAAAAGAGGGTTTCCTTCTAGGGAAAAAAACCCTAACATAACTTCTACCGTCAAATATGTGACCTTATAATGAACGGTCCAGATTTACATTGAAATTACAATATACATTTATAAGGCAATTTTTTCTTCGAGGGCCCGCTTGCCCCCGAACCCCGCAAAGGGACTAACCCCCCTCTGCACTCCCCCGCATCGAGGAGTGTACATTCTTTCGAGGTTTAAATTATCCATGGGGTATAAACATGGCTAAAAACAAAGACCTCTAAATCAGGAAGATAATCAGGCTCCACAACCAACAATCTCCCACTTGGAGACTGATCTCAACAACTCCACCGTTGTTGTATCTACTAGACTATGAACCTTCTTTAACCTGGAAAATTTATCATCTTCACCTTCATGCTCGAATACCTGCTGAAAACGAGCAGGAACTCAATTTCTCTCTGGTTACTCCCTTAGTTAACATGTCTGTAGGATCTCGCTATTGTGTATCTTTTCCAACTTCAAATTTCCATCTTCCAAGATGGATCATATGAAATGGTACATGATTTGTATATGCTTAGTCTTCTAATGGAATATTGAGTTATTTGCAATATGAATGGCACTCTCACTGTCAGAGTACAACCTGTTATTCTCTTTCTTCTTTCCCAATTCCTCCATAAACCTCTGTAACCAAATCATCTCTTTACTAGCCTCTGTACCAGCAATATACTTTTCCTCTATTGTTGAAAGTGCAACAAACTTTTGTAGTTTCAAAATCCAACTTACTATTGCTCCACCTATAGTAAAAACATACCTTGTGGTGCTCCTCCTGCTATCTTTATCGCCTACCATATCTGAATCAACATATCCCTGTAGAACAGTGTATGAACATCCAAAACATAATGCATGAGTATCAGTACCTCTCAAATACCTGAGAATCAACTTTACTTACTCCCAATGTTCTTTACCTGGATTGTTCATATACATGCTCACAACTCCCACTACATGTGCAATATCTAGTCTTCTGCAAACCATCGCATACATCAAAATGCCAATTGTTGATGAATAAGGAACCCTGGACATGTATTTTATCTCCTCTTGTGTCTTGGGACACATTTCCTTAGTTAATTTGAAATGGATGGCCAAAGGTGTACTAACTGGTTTTTCATTTTGCATTCTAAACCTCTTCAACACCTTCTCTATGTACTCACCCTGAGACAATGTCAATTTTTTATTTTTCATGTCTCTTGTTATTCTCATACCAAGGATTTTCTTTGCAGCACCCAAATCCTTCATTGCAAATGAGTTATCTAATTTATTCTTGAGGACATTTATATCCTACATATTATACCCTACAAAAAGCATGTCATCTACATACAATAGCAAGACAATATAGCTTCCATTTTCTATCCTTTTAAAATAAACACAATGATCAGAATGACATCTACTATAACCTTGTTTTGTTATAAACTTGCCAAACTTCAAATACCACTTCCTTGGAGCTTGATTTAGGCCATACAAGCTCTTCATCAACCTGCATTCCAAATTATCCTTCCCTTTGACCTCACACCCTTGTGGTTGCTGCATATAAATCTCTTCCTGCAAATATTGATGGAGAAAAGTTGTTTTTACATCTAATTGTTCAAGATGCAAATCTTCTATTGCCACAAGACTTAAAATAGTCCTAATTGAAGTCATTTTAACAACAAGAGAAAATATTTCATCAAAATCTATGCCTTTCTTTTGTGCAAACCCCTTTACAACAAATTTATTCTTGTACCTATTTTTCCTCCATCTTCTTCCTTCAACTTGTAAACCCATTTATTATGAAATGCTCTTTTTACTGCATGAAAATGAACCAAGTCCCAAGTCTGGTTATTTACCAAGGAATCCAGTTCCTCTTTCATGCCTTTCTCCCACTTCTTTTTGGTGTCTACCTGCATTGCCTCTTCATAACATTTTGGTTCACCAGAATCAGTCAACAATAAGTAAAACAATGAAGAAGAGTATCGTCCAGGGGGTCTACTTAACCTAGTAGATCTTCTAACAACACTTGCAGGAGTTTGAGGTACCTATTGATCCTATTGTTGTACCTTTTGATTTTCTGGTACCGTTGGAATTTCTTTTTCAGTGATCTCATCAAGCATTATGTATTTTGGTTTTTCTTTTTCCTGTTTCTTTCCCTGCAACTAATATTTGTACATGACCTTCTCATTGAATATGACATCTCTACTCCTAATGATTTTTTTATTTTCATAATCCCATAAGCGATAACCAAATTCATTAACATTGTATCCAATAAAGGTACACTTCTTGTATATTGCCTCAAGCTTTGTTCTATTTTCTTTATCAATATAGACAGATGATTCACAACCGAAAGTCTTCAAAAAAGAATAGTTTACCTTTTTACCTATCCATGCCTCTTATGGAGTTGTATTATCCAAAGAGATTGAAGGTCCTATGTTTATTAATTAAACAACATTATCTAAATCATCTGCCCAAAACTATAAGGGAAAACCAGTATGCAATCTCATACTCCTTGCACACTCCATGACTATCCTATTCATCATTTCTAACACACCATTTTCTTGTGGTGTTCTTGGAACTATCTTATCTCTATGAATCCCATGGTATGAACAGCAATCATTAAACTTCATGATGTAATATTCACCTCCATTGTATTATTTGAGACACTTCAACCTTTTTCTTGTCTCATTCTCAACCAAAGCTTTCCATTTCTTAAAAGTATCAAAAACATCATATTTTTATCGAATGCAATAAACCCAAGTTTTTCTAGTTGCATTATCAATAAAAGTAACATAATAACGAGAGACACCAAGAGATGATACCTGAGTTGGTCCCCATACATATGTATGCACAAGTTCTAACCTTTCACTCTTCTTTTCTTTTCTGACTCTGAGAAATATGACTCTCTTATGTTTTCCATAAACAAAATGCTCACAAAAATCCAAATCAGTTTGTTTAAAATCTGGCAACAAAATTCTTTTGTGAAGTATCTGCATCCCCTTCTCACTCATGTGTCCAAGAATATGATGTCAGAGTGTTGTATCCACTCCTATAGAAGATAAATATATAGAAGGGTAAGTATTTCCAGTACATAAATACAATGTACCTACCTTCTCTCCTTTTGCTATCACCAATGATCCTTTGGTGACCTTACACACCTTATCTGTAAATATGGATATACAACATTCACTTTCCAACTGTCCTATTGAAATTAGATTTTTCCTTATATCTGGAACATGTCTTACCTCTTTCAACAACCATTGGTTTCCATTGCTTTTCTTTATTTTTACCTTTCCCATTCCAACAATCTTACATGGTGCATCATCACCCAAATGAACCTGTCTAAAATCACCTAGAACATAATCTAGAAAAAATTTCCTATGGGGTGTGCGACCTTATAATGAACAATCCAAATTTACAATGAAATTACAATATACATTTATAAGGCATTTTTTCCTTTGGCGTCCCACGTTCCCCTGGACCCCGCAGAGGGGGTAAACCCCCTCTTCACTCCCCCATGTGGAGGAGTGTATATTCTTATGGGGTGTAAAATATTCATGGGGTATAAACATGGTTGAAAAAAAAGACCTCTGAATCAGGAAGATAATCAAGCTCCACAACCAACATATATTATAACAAAATATCAGCAGCAAAACAGACAGACAGACAAATATTTACTCTCATCGTATCATGTCGCAGAGGAAGCATCAGATGAAGATGATCCACGAAAAATCCAAATAACATAGATTGAAGGATAGAGAGAGGTGGAAGTTCCATATCTAAAGTCATAGGCATTTGTTGCACCAATCAAGGTCAAGAAAGTTAACATTGGGACAGAAGAAAACCCTAAAATGGAAAGCATTGGAGACTACTGGGATGAGAAGACACTAGAAAGGATAACATAGTTACTACGTGAATGCAGTGACTTGTTTCCAACAAACTTTACAGAGATGAAAGGAATAGCAAGTGATCTAGGTGAGATTAAGATACCCTTAAAACCATATGCTAGACCTGTCAGACAGAGACCGTATAGGTTGAATCCAGTGTATAAGCAAAAAGTGAAAGAAAAACTCGATCGAATGTTAGATGTTGGTATCATAGAGCTAGTGGAGGAATCTGAATGGATCAGTCCCATGGTAGTCTAGGAAAAGAATCGAAGAGGGATAATAATTTGTGTATATCTAAGGAAATTAAATGATTCTTTCTTACATGATCTTTTCCCTACCCCTTTTACAGATGAGGTTTTGGAGAATGTGGGAGGCCATGAAGCATATTCATTCACAGATGGATTCCCAAGTTATCATCAGATGAAAATAGCCCCAAAGGATAGGAATAAGACTAAATTTTGTACAGAATGTGGATCCTACCAATATACAGTTATGCCCTTTGGATTGAAGAATGCACCAACCATATTTTCAAGAGTGGTCATAGCTTCTTGTAAATATTTCATACATAAGCTATTAGAATTATATTTGGATGACTGGATTGTTTTTATTCTTTTGAAAGATCATGTGGAAGTCCTAATATTAATGTTGGAAAGATGCAGGCAATGTCAGACCTCATTAAACATCAAGAAATTCATTTTCGGTATACCTTTTGGGATATTGTTGGGACATATAATGTGCTTAATAAGTATGATCTTGCGTTTGACAGAAGAATGCAAGTGCAGTCTGACAGAAGAAGATGAAGACTATGGGCCTTGAATGCAATGACTAGAGTGTGCTTCTAAAGGGAGCAAGTTGTTTTGAGTATAAATACTCAGTTTTGATATTTTGTTATGGTCGATGGTAGAGAAAATCTCTCGATTTGTAAAGTTTTAATGAACACTCTGGTTCTCTGGTTGTGCTTTGTAATATGATATTTCTTGTTTAATGAAAGTCAGCTTTGTTTCTCCCTCTTGTTTCCCTCTGATATTGAAAGAGTTCATGGTTGACTGATTCACTTGAATTATTGTGACGGCATTATGATGAAAGTTTGATTATAGTGTTGTTATAATTTCTTTCAGTTCCTTTGAAATTTAAATTCGAGAAGACCTTGTGTTTAAGTTTTTCTTCCTTAGGTTGTTGGAAAGCCTGATGTTCACAGCAGACCTATACATTCTTCGTTGAAGTCTTCCTCCTACTCACCCTTACTACAACCTACTAACTGAAGTTAAACCAGACCTCGCCTTCGTGTGCATATCAGTCCAGTCTTCATATTTAAGACGATATTTTCTTGAAATTGCGCCCATTTGACCTTTTTTATAACCAACTTGTGACATAAAATACTGATGGGTATTGATCTTACCTCTGCAGCAATCCAGAGGTGACTTTTGGTGCTAACAGCGTGCACACTCTATTTCAGAAGGATTCATGCAAGATGGTTATAGGTGTGATGGTATTAATGAAAGGATATAAGCTATGGGATCCTACATCAAGGAAAACATTGTACAGTCGAGATGTGCTCTTCAAAAAATTTGGAAGTAAGTTTGAGCCTAAGGAAATAGTTCATACCGAGAATAATCTTGAGACGATACAGTTTGAACTGAGGAATGAAGAAGATGATTTAGATGAGTCGATTGAATTGGAATAAGAGGTGGAACAACCAACCCCGGTTGTAAGGAGGTGAGAAAGAGTAAGAAAACCAATCAAAATGTATAGTTCACCTGAATTTCGTTCCACATTCATGTTAACGACCACTAATGATGATCCCAAGTTGGTTGGGGAGGCAATTGACTCAACAGAGGGAAAACTCTAGAAGGGCACCATGGTCGAAGAAATGGAATCCTTGCACAATAATGAGACACATGGGACTTAGTCAAGTTACCTAATGGAATAAAACCTGTTGGTATCAAATGGGTATTCAAGAAGGATATCAATGTAGCAGGTCAAGTAGAGAAATCCAAAGGTCGACTGGTAACGAAAGGATATTCCCAAGTCGAAGGAGTCGACTTCAGTGAGATTTTTTCACATGTTGCAAAATTAACTTCCATTAGAGTACTAATGCCTTTGGATGCAACATTTGATCTGGAAATAGAACAGAAGGATGTGAAGACAACATTCCTACATGGGGACCTGGAAGAAGAAATCTACATGAAACAACTTGAAGGATTTTTATTAAAGGGAAAGAAAGATTTGGTGTGTAAATTGAAAAGATATATTTATGGTCTAAAGCAGCCACCAAGGATGTGGTACCAAAATTTGGACACATGCATCCTTAGTTTTAGGTTCGTGAGAAGCAAAGTTGATCATTGAATATACTCCAAAGAAAAAGGTGTTTGTTTCACATATGTAGCATTGTATGTTGATGCCATGTTGTTGATTGGAAACAACATGGACGCAATAAAAGAGGTGAAGAAGAAACTATCCTCCAAGTTCTACATGAAGAATCTCGGTGCAGAAAACTTCATTTTGGGAATGAATATCAAGAGAGATCGAGTAGATAGAAAGCTTTGGTTGACCCAGACTAAGTATATTGAAATGTTTTTGAAATGTTTCAACACACAGGATTGCAAACCGTTGAAGGTGTTAATTCCTGTGGGAGCAAGACTAATTGTTGAACAGTGTCCAAAGACACAATAAGAGATAGAGGACATGGCATGTGTTCCCAATTCAATTGTTGTTAGTAGTCTAGTGTATGTGATGGTCTGCACTCGACCAGACATTGCCCATGCAATGGGAGTGTTCAGAAGATACATGTCAACACTTGGGAAGGATCACTGGAGAACTGTCAAGAGAGTATTCAAGTATTTATGTGGCACAAAATATTATGTTATATGCTACCAAGGAAAACCTGGAGGTGACAGTGAATTAAATGTACATGGCTTTGTCGACCTGAATTGGGCTAGAGATCTGGATCGATGGAGGTCAACCAATGGATATTCCTTCAATATGTTTGGTGGAGCAATCAACTGGATGAGTAAGCGACATGAAGTCATATCCTTGTCAACAATAGACGTTGAATACATGGAAACCACTCATGGAAGCAAAGAAGAAGTATGGTTTCAAAGGATGTGTTCAGGAATCGAGTTTGAGCAGAGAGATATGAAGATAAGTTGCGACAGTCAAAGTGAAATATTTATGGAAAATAACCTAGGTTATCATTTGAAGACTAAGCATATTGATGTCCAATACCATTTCGTAAGAGACATGGTAGAAAGAAACAAGGTGTTGCTAGAGAAAGTAGACACGTTGGAAAACAGAGCAGACTCGTTGACCAAGTCTATGAGTGTTGTGAAGTTTTCTTGGTGCAAAGAGGCAATGGGAATTGTTTCCCTAGGTCTGTGAATGAAAGTTCAAAGGTCTCTGGGTTTCAACAAAGAAGACAACAAGTGGGATAATGTTGGGTTTTTATATTATTTGCAGTGAAAGTTGAGGTGGATCGATTAATGGTCGAGGTCAAAGGTTGAGCTTGTTCGACCAGGTAAAGACGAAGTCGAGGCGGATTGAAAGCAAATTGAAGGTGGAGGTTAGTCGATCGGGTAAATTTGAAGTCAAAGGTCGAGGTGGTTCGACATGGTAAAGACGTCGACAACAATTCAAAGAGGTCAACCAACAAGAGGTCGAAAAGAGAGCGTGTGGCGACCGACTGAAGACCAAATGAAGGTCGACTAGTAGTCGACGGTAATCCGACTTGGTATTCGACTGTAACATATTCTCGAGATTTGCAGGATTTGTATCCAATGACATGCATGGACATGTAACCATTTTTGGGCACCTTTTCTTTAGGGTTTTTCTTGTGGTAATCATATAAAGAAGGTGTTTTGTAAGTTCGTAAAGGAAAATCAATTAATCAATCAAATCATAGAGGTTGTTGGTCATGTATATGTAATCCAAATTGGCTACAGGGTTGTTCTTGTGTAAGCAAGAGGGTATGATGTCGATTGTGTCTTAGGTGTGGACCAAGGTTAGACATGTAACATTTTATTTTGAATGAAGAAAACAACTAGCATAACGCTCAAGGAATGTTGGTTTTCCCAGTTTGGATTTCCAAGGTAAAATATCTGTGTATTGTGTGTTTGTTGTTTCATTTACTTTCTTGATTAAATATTTCTTCCTCTCTTCTGCTAGGTTTAGCGTGGAAGTGTGTCTCATTTCCTACCAATCGAAACCCTCATTATCAGGAAATATTTCAAGGAAAACAAGAAGATCGATATCATAATTATCAAGGAAGAAGATGGAATACTCATCAATATTCATGGAATATGGCATCACAAAACCATTATTCCGGAAAATATTATCATAAACCAACATCTACTACAAATTGGAGAATATTCAACAATGATATATGGTGTTGTATTCCTTGAGATATTTCCTGGCTAGGGAAACAATGCCAAGAACATTTTAAAGTTTCGGGTGTTTTTAAATCTGTTCAAATACCAAAGGATTTAATTTATTTTTTTTGTTTGAGATTCAATAATAGTTTTTAACTATTATAAATCAAACTATAAAGGAAAAAAACCTTTGCACTTTGGCACAATTTGAATTGTCATCCGAAGAATAATGGGAAAACAAAATCAAGGATAAATTGATGTATCAAAAGAAAAATATTAATTTTAACTTTGATAGAGGAAAAATACAAATTAAATATAAATGAGTTTTTATCTATTTATATAAAATTAAATTTCAAAATATAAACAAATTGTAAATTTAAATATACATGTCACAATCTAATTTACAATCAAATTGATGAAATCTGCACTTTAAATAATGTTTGATGAAGACAATAGTGGTCGTACTAAATTGTCTTCTGCATATAACTCATGAATACTTGAGAAAGAAAGAAGTTAACTAGAAAAAAAAAACTACCATCGTGAGGGAGCACATAAGCCAAAGTCCAAAAATCTAGAATCCTTTTTCTATTTGAAAATTATTTTTATTAAAAAGTTTTATAGATCTTAAAATTATTTTTATTAAAAGGTTTTATAGATCTTAGTCCAAAATTTCCAACCCCTTATTACATCCAACTTCTTCCTTTTTACACCGGAGGGTCTTCAACAGAATTGGTTATGATAGCTATTCTCCAACCTCTTAATTACATCAGCAAAACGAAGTAGTAAAAAATAAGAAGATTTATATTCGATAATAGAAATATTTCCCAGATTCTGGTTAACTTTGTTGAGCTTGTTTGAACCAACTATGCATAGATTAGTTGAAGAGGAAGTTGCCACATCGCATTGGTTCAAACTGCTAGATTAGCAAAATAGGGTTGAAATATTCAACAGAGTTGCAGTGAGGAGCTCTTTAACCTTCAACCTTCGAACAATAGAATAAAATTAAACCAAAACATTCTTAATATTTACAGTGAATACGTGGCAATTTTTATTCATTTTGCATTTGAACGAGTGGATTTGAAATAGCCCTGGACCAAAACACAAAAGAATGTATGATGGACACGTAGCTATGTTCAATTTAGTTTGATGTATTTTCAGGTCCGTGCTCGTCCGTTTTCTCCATGCTTTTCAAAATGCGAACAAAATAACGTCCGTCGATTTTAACTCGAGCCCCTATCTGACCTGCAATCAAACAAAGTTTATTATTAATACGAAATAAAATTAAGATATAACATAAATTAACACTATATACTATACACAATTCTATATTAATATAACTAAAACTAACAATATAAAAAATTCTATATAATAACTAATATATAACATTATTTACAATTATTAATATAAACAATTCATAAAATAAAACCTAAATTAACAAAATTTAACATTAACCTAATTGAAATTTAATAAAAATACTAAATTTATAGAAAAATTTAATAAAAATATACATTAACTAATCCAAAAATTTAATATAAAACCAAACTTTAAATGATAAATTAATCTATAAAGTCTATACTAGAATAAAGTAAAAATTAGGAAAAGATAAGAAACATCTAATATAAAATTCAAAAATATTTATACAAAATTTTGAATTGTATCTAAAATTTAACCTATGTTACAACACATGGAATCAAGGAGAGAAAATCATGTGACAACTAGACACCAAGGATTACAATCGAAAAGAATTGATTTTGGATGGATGGATCATCATCGATGGAAGGAAGAAACGAGGACCACAAGAAAATCATATTACTTGGTTTCATCACATGTGAAGTCTTTAATTGAAAAACTTTTAGGACAGATTTTTGGAGGGTACTATGTTATGACCCAAGGGGAGCATATATGGGGATAAATGTATATGATGTGACCCCAAGGCAAGGAATATATGGGCCTAAATGTACATGTAATGTGTAAATATATATGTAATAAGTTCGGGCTAATGGTAAAGGGGGCTCATGTGCAAGTGTGAATAGGTATATACAAAGGTCATGTATTCATTTTTGGAGATAGGTGAATTGTGATGTATGAAGGTATTTGGTTATGTGGAGGAGGTTCTCCTACTATTTAAGGAGTTATTGTGTAACTTATTTATCTTGGAGTTGTGCTCCACGCTCACATTTTGTACATGGTGTGTACTTATGTTATGTTATGATATTTTAAGCATTTGGATCATTACAAAGAAATTCTTCCAAGAAGAGGCATTGGGATACAAGGTAAGGTTGATCTGGTGGAAGCATTTCCACAAAGTCCTCAAATAGGAAGTATACTTTCGAGGAGTTGTCCAGTAGTGACATTGGGTCGACTGTCCTAGGGAAGAAGAAAAAAGAGACATTCACAGAGTTCTCTAACTGAATAATTCAAAAAGGCTAAGCCACCTACCTTTGATGGAGAAATTAAAAAGGGAGAAGAAGTTGAGGCTTGGTTGTTGGGTCTGAAGAAGTATTTTTAGGTACATAATTACTCAAAAAGTACAAAGGTAAGGATTTCCATCTTCAATCTGAATGGAGGAGCCTCCATATGGTGGGAGGATCTCAAGTAAGTCAAAGGACTTAAATAGAGAAATTTGACCTGGAAGTAGTTTGAGAAATGTTTCAGGAAGGCTTACTTATCGGAGAAGTACTTTGAAAACAAAATCAAGGAACTCCATGGACATAAGTTGGGACAATTGACCATAGATTCTTATGCCAAGAAATTCTTAGAACAATTGAGGTATGTTCCTTACCTCAAGGATGAGAAAGAAAAGATAAAATGTTTCCTTAATGGATTTCCATGGTCCTATTAGGACCGAATTGAATTTGATCAGCCAAAGACATTGGAAGACACTATCAGGAAGGCCAAGTGTTTTTATGATTAGTCTAAGCATAAGCAAGATCCTTCTAAGGATTGTAAGAGGAAGGATAAGAGTGGATTCCAGAAGAAGGGATTTAAATCATTTGAATATAAGAATCCTAAGAAAGGAACTCAATTTGGTTAGTCGAGCAAAAGTGTGCATCAATAGAACTTTCTATCTCAAAGTGGAAACAAGACAGCTGAGCAGGAAAGAGAAAGAGCGGAGGAGCCATGGAAAGGACCTTTGAAATGTTGGGGTTGTGGAGAACCACATATGTTGAGAGATTGTCCTCACAGGAAGAAGGACAGTAAAAGGGTTTACCATGTGCAATAAAATACTACTACCAATGATGTGGCCATAAGCATGCCCAGAATATATGCAATTATGGAAAATTGGCAAGAAGACCACTAAACCTCCATAGTGGAGTTGGAAGGTATAATTTACAATCAACCCATTTCTATTTTAATTGACCCTGGATCTAACCTTAGTTATGTCTCACCTCAAGTTGTTGAAACATGTTCCCTACAGAGAAAGAAACATGCAAAGGCGTTGTTAGTTTAGTTAGCCATAGGGACTAAGAGAAAAAGTGGCAGAGGTGATAAAATATTTCCCATTTACAATGAGTGGACTGCATACTCAAGCAACCTTGAATATCCTACCTTATGATCATATGTTGTGTTGTTAGGTATGGATTGGTTAGCCTCTCACAAAGAAAAATTGAATTGTTATCAGAAGACTTTAGAATGTGAAGATGGAGAAGGAAGTGAAAGAGTTTTACAAGCCATTCGGAATCCAATTTCAGTTATAGAAATATCATCATTGCATCTTAAGAAGTTTAGTAGAAAGGGATTCCCCTTGTATGTAATACAAGTGCTTAACTCAACAAATGGAAAGGAATTGAAGGTTGAAGAAAACCTAGTATTATGGGAGTTTATAGATGTGTTTCTAGAATAGGTTCATGGAATACCTCCTAAGAGAGATCTTGATTTTTCGATAGACCTTGAGCTTGGAGCAGTACTAATATCAAAAGTACCCTACAGGATGAGCACACCAGAATTGGTGGAGTTGAAGGTACAATTGAAAGAGATGTTAGATAAAGGTTACATCAGGTCGAGTGTGTCCCCATTGGGAGCATTAGCCTTTTTTGTGAAGAAAAAGGATGGTACATTGTGCTCGAGTATCAATTATAGGTAGTTAAACAAGATGACCATCAAGAATAAGTATCCATTTCTTGAGATTGATGATATTTCCGATCAGCTCAGAGGAGCTACAATTTTATCTAATATTGACTTGAGATCTAGATACCATCAAGTCAGGATCAAGGATGAGGACATTCACGAGACAACCTTTAGAACAAGGTATGGATACTATGAGTTCGTGGTGGTTCCATTCGGACTTACCAATGCACCAACTACCTTCATGTTCTTGATTAATAGTGTTCTCAACAAGTATTTAGCCAAGTTTTTCTTAGTTTTTGTGGATGACATTTTGGTGTATTCCAAGACTAGAGAAGAGCATGAAGAGAATATCACGATTGTGTTTCAAGTGTTGAGAGATCACCAGTTGTATGTTAATTTCAACAAGTGTGACTTATTTCATAAATAAATCCATTATTTAGGCCACACCATATCGACAAAAGGAGTGGTAGTAGATCCCGAAAAGATCAAGGAAATTATGGATTGTCCTACCCCTCATAATTAAATCGAGGTAAGGTCTTTCATGGGATTAGTTAGGTATTATAGAAGGTTTATAAAGGGATTTTCCAAGATTGGTCATCCCATTACTTCATTATAGAGGAAGGGAAGAAGTTTGTATGGTAAGCAGAGTGTGAAGCCAGTTTTCAACAGCTGAAGAACCTTTTGACCAATGCCATTGTTTTGAAGATTGTGGACCCTGAAAACAATTCATGGTATGTATTAATGCCTGGAAGGAAGGAATCGATGGATTCCTTATGCAGGAAGGACAAGTGATTAGTTATGAATCGCAAAATTTGAACGAGCATGAGCAAAGGTATGTCACCCATGATCTGGAGCTCACAACAATTGTGCGTGCATTGAATATGTGAAGGCATTACTTGCTCGAAAGGAGGTTTTTATTGATGATAGACCATTGTGGTCTAAAGTATGTGTTTGACAAACCAAGTTTGAATTCTAGACAGTCTAGGTGGATGACATTGATTAGTGAGTTTTATTTTGAAATCAAACACATAAAGGGAAAGAAGAATAGAGTGGAAGATGCACTCAGTTGGAGTTTGTAGACAATACACTTAATTGCAGCAAGTGTGGGAAAGTCTGACATCCAACGAAGGATCAAAACCCTCTCACAAGGGACGAGTTATTCAATCATATAAGAGAAGGGTTCCAGCAAGAACCTAGAGAAAGAAAGTATGAAGGATATCATCCTATGGTTGATAATCTTATATTGTACCACAACAAGTTGTATGTGCCTAATTCAGCAGAGCTGAGGCCCCTGATCATGGATGATCTTCATATGAGACCCTATGTAGGTCATCTTGGTTATCAAAAAATGGAAACAACAATGAGACAATTATACTATTGGCCAAGAATGAAGAAAGACATTGTAGAATACATTGCCAAGTGTTTGGAGTGTCAGTGGGTGAAGGTTGAACATGAACACCCTACAGGATTGTTGTAGTCATTGTCAATTCCATAATGGAAATGGGAGACAATTTCCATGGATTTCATTACTGGTTTGCTAAGGACGATTGGGAAACATGATGCAATCATGTTAGTGGTGGATAAGATGAGAAAGGAAACCCAGTTTATTCCTACCAAATCTACTTTCAAATCCATAGACGTTGTTAACATTTGCATGAAGGAAATTTTTAGATTGCATGGTTTACCCAAGACCATTATCTCAGACAAAGATGCTAAGCTCACTTCAAGATTTTGGAAGAGTTTGTTTGCGAGCTTGGGAACACAATTAGAATTTAGCAAGGCCTATCATCTCCATACATATGGTCAAACTAAAAGGGTAAACATAGTGCTAGAGGAAATGTTGAGGATGCATGTTATGCATCAACCCAAGTAGTGGGAAGAGTATCTACCCTTGGTAGAGTTTTCCTATAACAATGGTTATCGGGAATCATTGAAGATGAGCCCATTTGAGGTTTTATATGTCAGGAAGTGAAGAGTTTGAATTAGTTGGTATAGTCTAGTGGAAAAGATCACACTAAGACCAAAAAAATTGAAGGAAATGGAATAGGCTATGATCAGGATAAGACAAAATTTGAAAATAGCTCAGGATAGACAAAAGAGTTATGCAGGAGATAATGTAGAACTCATAAAAAAATCAAGGTGGGATATCAAGTGTTTCTTAGGGTGAAGCCCAAGAGGAGCTCCCTAAGAATTGGAACTTGTGCCAACTTATCACCCTACTATTGTGGATTGTTTGAAGTACTGGAAAGAGTGGGACTAGTAGCATATAGGCTTGTTTTTCCACCTATTGTTCCATGTATCTTTATTGAATAATTGTGTTCATGATTATCATCCGTTATTGATTAGAGTGTGATACAAGTGGAATGAGAGGGATAATTCCATCCTGAACCTTAATGCATCTTGTATAGGAGAGAAACAATGATCTGGAACCGAGCCATCATGCATGTCAAGATGCAATGGAAGCACTTTGGAGATGATGAAGATCACTTAGGAGCTAGAGGGATGCCATGAGTGGAATTACCCATTTTATTTTCTATATAATTGTATATGTATGGTGTTTTAAACAAGGGATGATGTTTCTTTAAGGGGAGGGGATGTAACACCTTTTACCCCATGATTACATGAGTATGTTAAGACTTCATGTAATGTGATTAAGAAGCATGCAATTATGCTATTGATTAATAGAAAACACAAGAAAGTTGAATGAGAGGTAAATTCCTTAAGTAATTTCCATGATATCACAGTGGGATTGGTGAAGTGGATTGGTGAGGTGGGCCGAGAGTTCAATAAATAAAATGGGAGGCTTTCACAAACAATCAACCCTATACTTACTGAGACATAAACACACACCTTCATAGTACTTGGAATAAGAGGGATAATTCCATCCTGAACCTTAATGCATCTTGTATAGGAGAGAAACAATGATCTGGAACGAAGACAACATGTAGGTCAAAGTGCAATGGAAGTACTTTGGAGATTATAAGGTCACTTGGGAGCTAGAGGATGCCATGAGAGTGGAATTACCCATTTTTATTTTCTATATAATTGTATATGTGGTGTTTTAAACACTGAGGATGATGTTTCTTTAAGGGGGAGGGGAATGTAACACCTTTTTTACCCCCATGATTGTAATTATGTTAAGACTTCATGTAATGTGATTATGAAGCATGTAATTATGTTATTGATTAATAGAAAACACAAGAAAGTTGAATGAGAGGTAAATTCCTTAAGTAATTTCCATGATATCACAGTGGGATTGGTGAAGTGGATTGGTGAGGTGGAACTGAGAAGTTTCAATAAATAAAATGGGAAGCTTTCTAAGCAATCCAACCTATACTTGCAAGACATAAACACACACCTTTCACAGTACTTGAAACTACATGGATCCACGTGATCAGTTATGGGAGAGAAGGATATGTGGTTGAAGCAATTATAACTACTGACATATATGATTTCTTGAAGAGGCAAGAGTTAATTAAAAACCTGACAAAAGGACGCACTTTATTTCCCCTTCAAATTCGAGAAACCTGACTAGAGGTCGCATATGACAACAGCCATGAGAATCCCAAGGATTTGGTGGAAGAAGAGGCCAAAGGTGGAAAACACCATGAGACACATGCATAGAGGAGGAGAGAAAGAGACTAGAGGGAATGCACTCAAGAGATACACAAAGGCCCGAGGAGATAAAAAAGGGTTCTCTCACTGGGAACCGCGAAAGAACACAATGAGTCGTGAACTCATGGTTGAATGAAGCGGTGAAAAGGAGACTCATGCACATTGTTCCGAGTAACAGAGAAATCAGAAAGTTGTTCTTGAAAAAAATAGAAAGTTTTCCCAACAATGGTCACCCTGGAACAGAGAAGAACCAGATCTAGACTTGAGCAATAGAGGGTTGTGGCTTGGTGCTTACAGGAAATAAACCGGCACTGGTAAGGGGAGGTCATCGAGGGACTGTATAGAAGAGAAGGAAATCCCTTGTGCAAAGGAAATCCATTTGGGAAGGTGCCTAATAAACTTGTGGAGGTCCTAAGTTAAGTGGGAAGAGGGTAACTTTTGTTGTTTTCAGTGGAGTGAAGGAGAGTAACCTTCCTAGACCATTTGATTTGGAAGTCAACCTAAATAATCCCCTTGTAATATCATGGCTTGGAATGGGGGTGTAATTATGTAGGAAGGCACTATGCAATATAGCCTGAGGTTGGGAGGAAAGGATGTTACACGTCAAAATTACTCACTTCGATGATGTCTCATTATCATTGTCTCAAGTGTCGCACTTTTGTCGCAAGTGTTGCAGAATTCATACTGTTTTCTCGCCTGTGTCACACCGTGGACGACATCATAAGAACACTTGATATATCTTCTAAGGTTCGTTAGAATATGAAAATACATCTTTTGGCAAAGAGTACAAACTTTTACCTTTAGAATTTACCATCGTAGAATCATTTTTGGAGATTGGCGCTCCCCTGCCCACTTTCAAGGAGCGCTAGCACTCCTTTCCCTCTTAACAGGGAGCGTTGCAATGCTCTGTGGCCCACTTTGAGGGAGTGCCAATCTGTTGAGAAAATCTTGGGGACAAATCCCCCTTATCTCTAAAGACAGCTGATAAATATCCGAGTCAATTTGGCTCAAATCCTAGTGTAAGGTTGGATCTAAGGGGAGTCCCACAACTGATGGAGTAATATCCTCAACTTATCCCAAGAATATCTAAGATGGTT
This sequence comes from Picea sitchensis, assembly GCA_010110895.2. Lineage (NCBI taxonomy): Eukaryota > Viridiplantae > Streptophyta > Pinopsida > Pinales > Pinaceae > Picea > Picea sitchensis. Next base: position 26,044 of record SNQJ01S0035333.1, read on the forward strand.
AAGCCACTCAAAGCCTATATAAGGAGGTATTCTCATGGTGGAAAAAAGGAGAATAATCAGTGAAAAGTATTGTCATTTTGATTGTGGATTGTTCGAGCAAGGGGTTGGACAAGGAGAGCTTGGTGAGGCTGCTACATATGCATCTACACTTTCTAAGAACCTTATTTTGTTCTCATTAATACATGTGCTTGGCCTATTTCCTTCAATATTGTGTACATTTGCATGAGCTTGTCTTTTGGATAAATCTAGCTTTAAACTAATCATGGTAGAATAGGAAGTATGCTTTGTCTCTGTTGTCTATTGGATTGCAGGAATCGTTAAAGGACTTGGAGATCAAGTTCTACTTGGACTGAGCGAGGACAAA
>SNQJ01S0035333.1:46631-75726 GCA_010110895.2 Picea sitchensis
ATAGGTCACCAGACACCTAGGTTTTTATATTCTCTTGGTTTTTAGTTTTTATGTTACTGTTTTATATGAACTTAGACCAAAGGCATCTGTCCTGGTTTCCTCCGGGCAGGACAGATGCCACTCCGTTTTTATGTTCTATAACGATATTGCTACTCACTCCCTATACTTGTTGGTTTCCGAAAATCGGCAGCATTTTGGGTGATGCCAGACATACTCTTTTGTATAACTCTGTAAAAGTTTTGTTTATCTAATATAGCAGGATCCACACTTTTTTATTTAAAAAAAAAAATGGAGGTGCAAAATCCATTCATTAACCTTTAATATAACAAAACTTAAAGCATACACAAGAAATACAACAATGTACATATCATCAAGATACATCACATCAAGTTACACATGAGCAAAATAGTAATCCATTGTATTAACTTTAACATATATTACATCATAGTGGGATGGTATAGACATGCACAAAATTAACAACCAACCATCATTAACAGACACAAAGACACAACTCACTCCTTTTTATGTAGTAAACATCAATTATATAGGTCCATGAGGCAGTTACAAAAGCTTCCAGACAATACTGGAATCCATCAATTGTAACCCACTTGTACAAGTAGGGTTTGCGTCTTAAGAAAAATATGCAAAAGGGTCTATGAGATTGGGTTCAAAGGGTTTATGAGATGACTCTCTAAAGACTCTACATACTCAAGCTTCTACAACTTCATGTCATTTGTAGATCTATCTTTTATTGGTCACAAATTTGCACCTATACTTAGGCAAGACGGGGTCACAACAGGAATAAACTAATTAGAAGTCAAAGAGGTTTGACTTATAAAGGGAAAGTTTATCCCCATAAGGACTAAATAGACGTTGACATAAAGGGGACTATAATGTATATATTTAAAAGAAATTACTCATTTTGGGGGGTTACAACGTATAGGTGGGACTGCCCTTGATATAGGTGTCACTTTGAAGAACAATTGTAATAATATTGATTTATCAAAGATTGTAGTTGATACTAAGAATTGATTTGTAATATAAATCACTAATCCCACTACCACAAACAAGTTGATACTAAGTATTGATTTGTAATATAAATCACTAATCCCATCACCACAAATGTTTTTTAATTATACACCGCCATCAAGAATTTCAAAATTTATAAAAATTTATAAGTTGTATGCATATTTTTTGTTCTATTTTTTTTATCATTTTCCATCACTAATGTTTAAAGTAACTAGTGAATAATCCCATCACCACAAAATTTATAAGCTATATGTATATTTTTCCTTCAATTATTATTATTATTTTCTATTTCTAATGTTTAAAGTAACTAGTGAATATAGTGATAATTGAACAAGTGATCATAATTTTACTAACTTGTATGCTCGCCACTACCTAGGTTATAGGATCTCTGCTACATGGTGATCTTCTTGTAAGCACCATGGGTTAAAGTTTTGTAAGCTTACATGGAACTCTTGCTGTGGGACTTTAACCACTGACCTACATTATAAGTTTTCAACTACCTATATATACATCACATGTATAAAAATCATACAATTTCACACTACATTCGATGATATTTATCATATTCCAAAATTATAAATAATAATCTAATTTTAAGGTCAAGTGGGACAAGAAACCCCAACGATTTAACTGCTAAAATGTATGAAAGTCTATTTCTTTACTTATATTATTAAAATGCATTTAATATGTAAAGAACACATTTAAAAGATACATTTGTTTTGTATTTTTAAAATAAATAATATAAATATACTTAAAAAGTTGTTATATAAGTAAAGAAATTCAAGTAATCTTTTATTTTTCTTAAAGTTTGATCAATCGAATTTGATTTTATTAAATGTTAATCATCAACCATCCAAAGAAAAAAAAAATGAAAAGAATCTCTGCTACATGGTGATCTTCTTGTAAGCACCATGGGTTAAAGTTTTGTAAGCTTACATGGAACTCTTGCTGTGGGACTTTAACCACTGACCTACATTATAAGTTTTCAACTACCTATATATACATCACATGTATAAAAATCATACAATTTCACACTACATTCGATGATATTTATCATATTCCAAAACTATAACACACCCAATTTTAAGGTCAAGTGGGACAAGAAACCCCAACGATTTAACTGCTAAAATGTATGAAAGTCTATTTCTTTACTTATATTATTAAAATGCATTTAATATGTAAAGAACACATTTAAAAGATACATTTGTTTAGCTTTAAAATAAATAATATAAATATACCTAAAAGTTGCTATATATAAAGAATTCAGTAATCTTTTATTTTTCTTAAAGTTTGATCAATCGAATTTGATTTTATTAAATGTTAATCATCAACCATCCAAAGAAAAATAAAATGAAAAGAAGATAAAAAAAAAATTAACTTTTGAAAAGAAAAATAAAAATTAATATATATATATATATATATATATATATATATATATATATATATATATATATTGAGCTTTATAAATAAATGTTATATATTATTATTAATAAAATAAAAAATAAAAAACATTTTAGAAGAGCACATCACTATTTTTTAATGTTTTGGGATTGTTAAAATGTATCTTTCAAGAATTAAACTTATCCCCACACATATACATATATATAAATTAATTTTTAATAAAAGACAAATTTTCACTAATATGTTTACTCAACTTTAAAAAGAAAATAAAAATATTTAACTTTTGAAAAGAAGATGAAAAATTAAACACTCAAAAATATATATCATATTTTATTTTTTTAATATTATATATTATTATTAAAAAAAAATTAAAAAAATACAGGATATCATATTTTATTTTTTTAAATATTATATATTATTATTAATAAATTAAAAAAAAACATTCGATAAAAACACATATCACTATTTTTAATGTTTTGGGATTGTTAAAATATATCTTTCAAGAATTAAACTTAGCGCCCTCTATATATATACCAATTTTTAATAAAAACCAAATTTTCACTGATATGTTTCACCCATATATATATACCAATTTTTAATAAAAACCAAATTTTCACTAATATGTTTCACAAAGTTGAGGATAAAATTATTACTATTTCAACACGCGGAGTTGGGCATTTTCTGAAATAATTTTATGTTTGTTATGAGGTGATTGTTGTCACATGTCCAATAATATAATGTAAGTACAAAGACTCATTGTCTATGAATTTCGAAAAGAAAAAGATTTATTTAAAAAAGTTACTTAAAATTTAAAGTGTTCCAAAATCCTTACAACGTGGCAAAATATATTTATGTAGACATCTACATTGACATGATATGCCCCAATGTATTAGCACTACCAAGTTAATTATTTATTATTATATATCCATTTATTATCGATATATCATCAAACATATATTTATGTACACATCTACAACGTGGCATATATAAAATGACAATGTATATTTATGTACACATCTACAACGTGGCATATATAGAGAGAGAGAATGACATCTACTAGTTTCAAATTTTGGACGACATCATTATCAAATGCCCAATCATTCTTAGCAATGTTGGGTAGGGATTCTTATTATATAATATCTCATGACCTTGAAATAGGTAAATTTTGGACGACATCATTATCAAATGCCCAATCATTCTTAACCAAAAAGAAAATTCCAAAAAGAAAATTTATCAATTATATTAAGAATATAATTTTTTATATCACCTGGACCACTTAATATAATAAACGATAATTGTTTATCATGCAGATAATTCAGATATTACATCAGATATATAGGCAGAGTTCCAAAAAAAACCTTATGATGAGAGTGCAAACAAAAACTAAGCCATTATAGATTGGTTGAACATTCTAATCCACTCATTGATAAAATAGAAACAACAAAGCGTAAAAAAAAAAACACAGTCAAGAAGTTGTAACAGCACTAGAAGAGATTGATGTGTTCTTTGGGACCTTCTGTGCCATTTTGCCAATAGTAAAAGGAGATTATGCCTTTGGGTTCTTGATATGATTGCTTGGATAAAGTGTATGCCTCCTTGTTGTGTGCCCTAAATATATGTTGAAAGCTTATTACCTGAAATTCTTTGATTAATTCCAGCACTTTGATCTTCCAGCCCTCTATAGCACATGCTTGTAATCTGCCTTTTTTATTTAGCCAATCCATGACGACCTTTGAATCTCCTAGGATCTGTAGTTTAGGATAAGATAGGTGGTGTGCCAAAGTCAATGTTGCCCAGACTCCCATAAGTTCATCTTTGGTATTAGTACCCTCCTCACAATTCATCAACAATCATTCTTAACAATGTTGGGTAGGGATTCTTATTATATAATATCTCAATGACCTTGAAAATTGAAATAGGTATAAGATTGGCCCCTTTTAAATCAACTTCCATTTGCTCCAATTTACCTATGGCAAAAATGTGTCACTGAACTACAAAAAGATTGGGGAGTAGACCAAGTTTGGTCCGCCCTATGAATTCCCAAGACTTCTTCATTGGGATGTTCACATCTAAATTTAGATAAAGTATGACCTCCCACACCTCATATCCTCCAATATGTGCATTCAACCTAAAATTTTTTCCATGTCTTTTTCTCTAGACAAAATGTAAGGGTTTATCCAATGTCTCTATGGGAAATCCTAATAATAATGCAAGTACCTCCCTTAGTTAATTATAACACCATAGTGGAGGATTATCTGGATCTTCCGTGGAGCTCTAGTCCCTTGATTATGGTTCTAGCCCTTATTCATATCCCTTGCAGGCCCAAATATAAACAAGTTATTTTCAAACCTCTATTCTAGCGTGGATAACCCATATCAAACCTCTATTCTAGCGTGGATAACCCATATCCATCCTTTGTACAATGAGTGTTTACCCTACATAAGTTGCAATGCAAAACCACTATAGTGTTACTATATTTTTGTTGTAGTGAGTACTAGTGGGTATCATGACCCATATTTTAGCAGATCTCATAGATATTGGGGCATGCCTTTCCCACAAATAGATTAGCCACAATAGTAATATATCTCTTAAACATGGGGCAATAATTCTGCAAATGGTCTTATATCATATAAATTGTGCACCACATTGCCTCCCTGACATTCTGCTTTCATTTTGCCAATTCTTGGATCTACTCAAACAAAGCCATCAACTAATACTAGAATTGGTCCAACGCTTGAGTCAATCCTAAAATGGATGCTTCATCTAATACACTAACAAACTCCAGTGGCATTGCAAACTAAAAGTCTTTTTGTTGTGGAATCAATCATTGTTGCACCAACAATGTCTGTAGGTGAGGTAAAATACCACCAATGAACCAATCATTATGCTACACCTCATGGAATGTGTAACTTAAATGAACCATTAGGTCTCAAAACCATTGGTAATCTTCCACACAGTTTTCCCAACCGTATGTTGATCTCCTTTAGCTCAACAACACTCTATTGTTCAAACTTTCGTTTTTGAAACTCCTTCACAAACTCTACCCGCAAATGCACCAAAACCACTACTATGTTATTGGAGTTACTCTACTTTTATTTCATGCACCATTGTAGTGCTCTTGCTTCCAAAGTAGTTGTGAATTGAATTTGTGGTCCTTCACACATTCCAGATTGCATCGTAGTGTAACCAATGTTGTTATGTGTCTTCTTCACCTCTGCCATAAAATAGAGGAAGTTGTAGAGACAATTCATTTAGCTATGTCATCATCCTTGTCTGGAAATTTTGAATCGGTACAAACTTAGAGGTCCCAACTATTGAACCACTGGAGATGCTCTTGTAACTATGCTCATTGAGCTAGATAATACTAACGACAAATTCTGATTACCTCTAGCGGTCAAACTCACACTATTCAAGTCATAGTACTAGGTGTATTTTGAATACTAATCACACATACACTAACACAATGCATAGGAATAGTAACTAGACTTTAATAAATAACAATGGTTGTAGGGGTTAGGGTGTAGGATGGACTAGCATCATTATTGTTTGGTTTTCTTCCTTGGTGGCATGGTTATTTTTATGTTTACGATACCATAATAATGTATACACAAATGCATCTTCTTCTTGAGTCTGCACTTCCACAACTTCCACGGTGACTTGTGGGTCAACAAGTTGTCTAGCATCTCTGCATCTGTGGTTCTAGTATCTTTGTCCCCCACATTGTCATGCGTCTTCAAGATCAACTTTTTGGAATTTCCTTCCAACTTTGCAAACTCATGAATTCTCCACATCAATATACTTTCTTGATATTCTTCTATTTCGTGGTTAGCCAAAGCTCTTTTCCTCACTTCTCTCATCCTCTGTATTGTTCCAAATTCTAAATGCATATCAAGACCATATCTTCTCTTTAGGGACTCTCGATTGGTGCGAATCTTCCCATCTCCCCCCGCCCCCAACTTTCTGCAATCTTTATGTTCTTTTGATGCCACGTTTGTTATGGGCATCCTTATCTTGATTGTAGATTTGGGGCATGGAGCAAAGTCAACAATTGACTTTGCTCCATGCCCATTGGATGCACAAATCTGCAATCGAGATAATCTTAGGTGTTTTTTATTCACATTCAAGATCTGTTGCATCTACCATTGTTGAGCCTTCAAGCAACTTAAGTCATTGAATTTGTCATTAGGTCCTCTTATCGTTCCACCCCTTCATCCAAGACTTATGCTTCCATCTCAGTAGGGCTTGGTAGCAAACCCCATTCCACCATCAACATCTTTACCCACATATGTATATGCTCAATCAGTGTTATATGTGATCCTTTCTTGAAAAAATCTATCACTTTGGTCAAAGTTGATGATAATAAAATCATAACCTTCTATGACTCCCTTAAATAAAAAATCAACTACTCTAGTTAACTCAGGATCATATGATTGGAACTTTAACAAGTTCTTAGTGGTCCACTCAATTCATGGCCATGGAATATAATGATGACGTTTCCCTACAAGTCTTTCCAACCATTTGTGCAAATTTACTGGAAACTTGGGCTCATGTAAACACTCAAACAAGTGCTTATCCTTAAATCTTGTGACATCTTCACCTAAATATGCACTTTCTTAACATGCAAACTCATGTATTCATAGTTCCATCTAATCTTGAAGCTTGACCTTCACTAGCCTCCACTACATCTCCACTACTATGCATTTGTTAAGGCCTTGGTAATGGAACCATGTTGTTGGTTATATGATAGAATCGTGGTCCACATAAGGTGTCCAACAATGGTTTGAGGTAGTCTAGTATGCCAACATATTCAACCTTCCAAAGGAAGGAGGTCTCCCTGGAGGGGCGTTTGATAAGTGTTGATTAATTAATGTGTAAAATAGTCAAGAATAATGGAGGTGCAAAATCCATTAGTTAACCTTTAAATTCATTCATTTAAGATAAAAAAAAATTAAAGCACACACAGGAAATACAACAATGTAGATATTTTCAAGATACACATGATAAAAACAATAATCCATTGTATTAACTTGAATATATATTACATCTTAGTGGAACATTATAAACATGCACAAAACTGGAAACCAACCATAATTAATAGACACAAAGACCTAACTTGCTCCTTTTTATGTAGTAAACATCAATTATATAGGTCCATGTGCCAGTTACAAAAGATTCCCAGCAATACTAGAATTCGTCAATTGTAACCCACTTGTACAAGTAGGGTTTGCATCTTAAGAAAAATATGCAGAGGGTCTATGAGATTGGGTGCATATGGTTTATGAGATGACTCTTTGAAGAGTCCACATACTCAGGCTTCTGTGGCTTCATGTCATATGCATATTTGTCTTCTATTGGTCACAACTCTACACGAGTACTTAGGCAAAATGGGGTCACAACGGGGACAAACTAGTAAGAAGTCAAAGAGGTTTGACTTCTAAAGGGATAGTTTATCCTTGTCTTGGTAGGGACTAAATACACGTTGACGTAAAAGGGACTATAATGTTTATATTCAAAATAAATTACTCATTTTGAAGGATTACAATGCATAGGTGGGACTACCCTTAAGAACAACTATAACAATCTTGATTTACCAAAGATTGAAGTTGATACTAGGTATTGATTGTAATAATCTTGATTTACCAAATATTGAAGTTGATACTAAGTATTGATTTGTAATGCAAATCACTACTCGCACCACCATAATTTTTTTTTTTAATTATATACCACCATCAAGATTTTCAAAATATAAGTTGTATGTATATTTTTTTGTTTTATTTTGTTTATAGTTTTCCATAGCTAATGTTTAAAATAACTAGTGAGTTTTCCCACCACCATACAATTTTATAAGCTATATGAATATTTTTCCTTCTATTATTATTATTATTTTATATTTCTAATGTTTAAAGTAATTATATTTCACTAATGTGTATGCTTGTCATTACCTTGCTACACCGTGGTCTCTTTGTAAACACCACACATAAAAATTCTACATTGTATATATAACGATAAAACAAAATCATACAACTTCACACTTTATAATAAATAATAAATAAACTAATTTTAATGTCATTACCAAGCATATACCAAATTGGTGTATGAGACCCCCTTGTTTGTGGGACAAGAAACCTCCTCTGAGCAACAATTTAACTACTAAAATTTACTAAGATATGTATACCTTACCCCTTTGGATTTGAGCTTGTGACCTCTTAACACAAGTTAAAACTCCCTTTTAAATCCCTCAATTTTTTTTATGTATAAAATAATTATCATATTATATTTTATTTCTAGCTCCCTTCCTATTGTTAAAATACATTATTTAATAAATGTAAAACACACGGTTACAAAATCTTTATTTATTTTGTATTTTTGACCCACATATATATATATTATTATCATTCAACGCGATTTTGCCACTTTCAATGAAAATGGAAAAATGAAACCTTTGAGAAGAATGTGTATCATATTTTTAAAATTGAACTTTTGAGAAGAATATGTATCATATATATATATTTAATATTATATATTATTATTATTAAATTAAAGTAGAAAAATTAACATTCGAGAAGAATACATATAATTGTTTTTTAATGTTTTGAGATTGTTAAAACGTATCTTTGAAAATTTAAACTTAGCCGTTATTTGAACCAATTGGAAAATTTTAATATTATATATTACTTTTTAAAATTAAATTGAAAAGTAACTAATTACCAAAATTTCACTAATATGTTTCACAAAGTTGAGGACAAAAAGATTGTACTATTTCAACACGCGGAATGGGCATTTTCAGAGATTCCTTGAAATAGTTATAATGTTTGTTATGAGGTGATTGTTGTCACATGTCAATAATATAATGTAAGTACAAAGACTCATTGTCTATGAATTTCGAAAATAAAAAGATTTATTTAAAAAAGTTATTTAAAATTTAAAGTGTGTTCAAAAATCAAGTGTCCTTGCAACGTGGCAAATATATACTTATGTACACATCTGCATTGAAATGATATGCCCAACAACAAATAGCAATATATTACCACTACAAAGTTAATAAATTATTTATTATTATATATCCAGTGATTATCAATATATCACCACTATAAAGTTAATTATTTATTATTAATATATCATACTACCATACATATGGTAGTAAAAAAAAATACAAAATTTTAAAATTAGTGAAACGTGATGATGGGGTATGGTAGTAAAAAAAAATACAAAATTTTAAAATTAGTGAAACGTGATGATGGGATCTTTTGTAGGAAAGTAAGTGTTGATGATTATATGATTGAAATTGCATATTGTGGAATGGACATTGCATTTAAGTAATATCCTTAGGGCCCATTGTCTATATGTGATTTCGATTTATTCCTCAATAATAGATACCTTGCATCAATGGTATTCATTTCTTTTGAATCATACAAGTTGGACTTTATCATGTGATGTAGCAAGTACCAACATGGAGAGGACAATGACCTTTTATGTTGGGTAAATGATGGATATTTTTATATTTTTTTTATTAAGTATTAATAAAATATATATTTAGTTTAAAGAGTTATGTTTAATTTGTTGTTGTTAATGTTTTTGGGTATTTTATTAGTTTTGTATTAACAAGTAATTGGTTTGAATCTTTTTAGATGAGGTATACTAGTTTACACCAACAAGTTTATTAGAGATGTTATTCATGAATGTGAAGAAGCATTTTTGGAGTTTCTTATAATATTTTTCTTTTTAAAAAAGTATATATTGTCAAAATTAAAGTAGCTCAGGTGGTTACATGAAGGAATTAAGTTCCAATCCACTCCAGTTAAAATCTTGTAAATGATATATTGATCGTTTAGAGGAAAATATCTTGTAAATGATATTATGATCATTTAGAGGAAAATGACCACATAAGGGTAGATAGGGTAGATACCCCTTTCAAATATATGTAGTTGCTTATACAAATTTTAATTTAAAGAATATATATATATATNCTAAAAAAAAAGCCTATGATTCCAAGAGTAGGTAAACCATAACATTCAACTCCAATAAAAAAATAATATAATCCATGTCTCAATGACCACATAAAAAAAATAATATAATCCATGTCTCAATGACCACATAATTATATGGCATAATAACAAAGGCCAAAAAGTGTTGCACACCATCCAAACATTGTTAAGGGAATAGATATCATTCCCATGTTAGGTAGATTCTCCTTGTCATGTGAAGAGGTAGATTGTCCTTGTCATTGGGATTTGAACCCCAACCACTAATAATTGGTTCTCCATATGGGGTTATGGTCCAATCCATCATTATTCTTAGCAAGCTTAGGTGGCCTTTTCACCTCCATTAAAATAGAAGTGTTGAGCAATTAAATTTATAACTATCGAGTCAAGGAGGAGCAAGCCAACTATGGTGTCCATCCTTGAATTCTTGTACAATATGACTAATAGTATGTTGGGTTAACTTTCATACCTTTTGCACTAGGCTAGGAAAATAAGAGATTGGATACTTATGAGATTTCGACTTAATTATTATCAACAAAATTAAGTGGCCTTTTCACCTCCATTAAAATAGTAAGTGTTAAGCAATTAAATTATAATTTTTAGTTAAGGGGGAGGAGGCCAACTATGGTGTCCATCCTCCCATTCATGCACAAGATGACTAGTGGTATGTTGGGTTAACCTTCATACCTTTTGTACCGGGCTAAGCAAGTAAGAGATTGTATAACCGATGGATATCGATTCATGGTGTGAGAAGCATTATGCTAAAACATAAGAAAATTATGTAGATGTGCTAGCTCCAACTCCCCCTCACTAACTTGCACCTAAATATACAAATGAAGGTTGACACAAATGAGAACACTATCATGCCAAGTAAACTTATTATTATGAATATTTTTTAGAGAGAGAGAGAGAGAGAGAGAGAGAGCTCATCTTTTTTTACAGACAATAAACCAAAAAATAAGTTTGATCTGCCCTTACACACTTACATGAAGAATAGAGTTTGTTAGTACCTTGTCATCACTATACAATATTATACCTTAAAGTTACATCAACAATATCCAATATAATTAGTAGCCATATTTGGAAAACCCCACACAAAGGAGAAACATGCTTGTCAAATTTTGAACTTGGGGCATTATCACAATAACTACATCAAATTACTACTATACCACATCTTGACTACATATTTGTGTGTGTGTGTGTGAAATCATAGTAGATTAAAGCTCAATTGGTTTGAACACATTGTTTCAAAATGTAGATTGTAATTTACACACAATTTTGATGTATATTAGATTGTGATCTAATGGTAACTTGGAGCGATTACTGTGACAATGACCTAGGTAAAATTTCTAGCAAGTATTCCCCACCCTATGTTGAATGTAACATCTTAATGGTTGCATGCCTCCCTATAAATATGACCATTATATTGGTTAAGGTTTTCATTTGTATCCTTGTGAGTGATATATATGATGATGATGATTTTCATTCCTTGAGACCAACTTTTATGGATGGAACTTTAAGAACTTTGATGATTAATTGATTTGTTTTAACATTTGTTTTTAAGATAAAAAAAAATATTGAAGAGATTAAACTTTTAACTTTATTTGGTTTTTATGAATTGGCAAGTTATCAAGATCATTTGTGTTATAAATATTGTAAAATTGAGATTTATTATGTTTAAAAGAGCATTTTAAAATATATTTTTTTTCATGTCATTTTCATTTACTTAGTATCATAAAAGTTACAAATTCATTTTTTCCATTGTTTTTTAGGTCTTATCTAACCTCTAGTTTCAATATGAAGTTTGTGAAAATTCTTTCTTACTTTATCAATGTTAATTTCTTTTTTAAGCTAGTAATAAAAGAAAGATTATTTTGATCTTCTAATTAGGAGTTAGTGGTTTCTTTACAGTGCATTGACATTTTCTTATTATAATTCTTCATGACATCCTAATTTCTTTTTAAATTTAGTTGTGATGGTGCTTTTGATATTATCAATAATTTTGAAGAATGACTTCCTCTTGAATCCGCCAACATCTAGCTAGGAAAAATCATTCTTAAGCCATCATCTTTTAAGCCTCAAGTGTACTTTTACTGGAATTCAAAGCAAAGCTAAAAATCCTTTTATCCTTCATGGTAATTAGTTTATGTGTGTACATTAGGTACCTAATCATAGCCTTATTCTCAATGGGTGAAGGCTAAATCTTTAAGAAGAGAATGAGATATGAAGTATTGCTTTTAATATTGAGATTATAAATTATAAAATGTTTTTAAACTAACTTAATTTTCTCCAAATTTCTCTAGAAATGTTCCAACCTTAACTTTTAAATAATAAAAGATAATTGAAATAAAAAATATAAAAAATAAATTTATTTTTATCTAGATATCATAATTTTTTTGGAATGATTTTTAAGGTTTAAATAATCTTCCCAAACTCTATTAATCTCTTTTGCTCAGTTCTAATTGATACTTATACAAATTAATTTTCCTTTAGATAATCATTATTATAAGTAAAATTAAAATAAATATTTAATAGCCCTAATTTTAATAATCCTTCAATTTAATAGTCCTAATTTTAATTTTCTCAAATATTTATGGATATATCAACTTTAAAATAAAAATTCTTAACTATTTTTCAATACTATAAAAGCTCTTTACCAATTTATCAATTTCAAAATAATTAAAAAAATTTAAAGCTTGAATTTAATATTTATGGATATATCAACTTTAAAATAAAAATTCTTAACTATTTTTCAATACTATAAAAGCTCTTTACCAATTTATCAATTTCAAAATAATTAAAAAAATTTAAAGCTTGAATTTAATAGTCCTAATTTTAATTTTCTCAAATATTTATGGATATATCAACTTTAAAATAAAAATTCTTAGCTACTTTTCAATTCTATAAAAACTGTTTACCAATTTATCAATAGCAAAATAATTAAAAAAATTTAAAGCTATGCCTTTGCTCAATCAAAAAAATATAATAAACAAGTTTCCATAAAAATTTAATTTTTATATTTAATTAATTTTATATCATTTAATTTAATAAAATAATATAATTTTTTTTAATTACTTCTTATATTAATATATCATAATAAACTTGTAGGAGTATAGACCAATTGGCAAGTGACCACTCGAAGAGAGAAAAAAAAAATATCATAATAAGAGTTATGACCACTTCTACACAGTTTCTGCCTAAGGCCTACCTCAAGAAAAATACATCTTTCATCATATAATTTATTTGATATTTTATATCTCGTTTACCAGCATTGAAAATCCAGCCTTACAAAAAGAAGCTTGTCATTAGTTTGATTCCATGATGGAGGTGTATCTTTTGTCTTTTTCTGTTGGATCACTTGGGTTAGACATGTCATAATTTTTAGCACAGTGGTACACGGATTTTAATAATAAAGGCTTTCATTATAGTGACATAATACATTAGAAAACACCTTTCTTTATGCATTAAAAGTTAATTTTTTTTATCATTGATCATGAAACTTTTAAAACTTAAATTTTATCATTTAATATTATTATAGGTTGGAGACAAATCTTTCTAATTGATTATGTTTATAAATCAATTCATAGTCTAAATCCATCATGTCTTCCCCGTGATGGTGACTCAAAGCGGAGGAGGTGTGCTTATGTGTATGTCATGACAAATTGTTAGGCAAGAAAAGGAGTTATTTGGGCAGATTTTAGTCATAGTTGAGAGATCAACACCTTAACCGTTTTTCGATGGTGACAGCTCCAGATTAGGGTAGCCACGTGGACGCAATGTCTCCAACCAGTGATGCCAAAAATTGAGTACAGAGATGGGGTTTACACGTGGACTGCTGTCTCCAATAATAATGCCAAGCGCTAGAGCAGACATCGAGATGTGTGTTGAGGGAAAGGGTAAATGCAAGGCTTTGGAGTGGCCACTTAGACAAACTACGTGTCCAACAAGTAATGCCATCTGTCGGACGCACATTCGAAAACGGTGTGGGGTCACTCTAGCGGGGTAAATGCAAGGGTGTGGGACACAAAGAGAGCCAAAGGCATATTCCTGGTTTGGTGGGTCCCGCCTCTTGCCATGTATTAGATAAAAAGCGCGAAGTGAGGGCCGGGTAGAAAGCTGGTACAAGCAAAGCATTATTTTCAAGGCCTAACAAGAAATATAATATAAAATAAGAAAAATATTAAAATGTGCGTAAAAAGCATATCCTTGTATTATTCTTTTAGACACTAGTCGAAAGAATAAATAAATTATAGCTCAATTTTTAGGAGATTAAATAATTAAGAGGAGGTGCGTAATGGGATCTAATAAATTAATAAAATTTGGAAAAGTACGCTAAAATAAGTCAGGAAATCTAATGGTATACCATGTAAGTAGTTATGTTTAATCGTTATCCATTATAGGGTAGTGTGCCAATAATCTAAAAGTGAAATTAATGAAGTCCTTAACAATAGCAAGTAATATTTTATAGATATTGGTGGGACAAAGAATCAAGACCTTTTTTATGAATGTGGGTGAAACTCATGTTAGTATTCTATATATATATATATATATATATATATATATATATATATATATATATATTATTATTATTAGTATTATGAATGTGGGTGGAACTCATGTTACCCATATGTTGTTTATGGTTGGTAGGTTTGGTTTGGTGCGGTGTGTAGGTTTTTATAGTAGTAGTTTAAAATAATGATTTTGGTGATAGCAAATCGAAAAAGATTAAAATTGTAAAGTATTTAGTCTTTTTCGATTTTTATATGCTTTCTTATGCATTGAGGTTATGGGATTAATGAAAAGGTTGGGTGATCGATTTTGTAGCAATGAAGGAAGTCATTCATGTCAGATTGAGTTATTAGAAGTAGGGGATCACTACATGCTCGCTTGAGAAGTTAGATTAAGAGTTAAAGTCATCAATTCAAGGTTTTACCGAGTAGGGTTAGATCTCCTTTTGTATGGAAATTGTTATGTGCTTACTTAAGAGTTAACATTGTGGAATTAATGAAGTCGGTGTTTTGGGAGCTTAAGCATTGGTTTATAAGTTGGTATTGCTTACACTAAAAGCTTTGGCAATTTGAAGTTGTATTTAAAGTGCAAGTCTATAGGTTTATGAATGTGGGTGGAACTCATGTTACCCATATGTTGTTTATGGTTGGTAGGTTTGGTTTGGTGCGGTGTGTAGGTTTTTATAGTAGTAGTTTAAAATAATGATTTTGGTGATAGCAAATCGAAAAAGATTAAAATTGTAAAGTATTTAGTCTTTTTCGATTTTTATATGCTTTCTTATGCATTGAGGTTATGGGATTAATGAAAAGGTTGGGTGATCGATTTTGTAGCAATGAAGGAAGTCATTCATGTCAGATTGAGTTATTAGAAGTAGGGGATCACTACATGCTCGCTTGAGAAGTTAGATTAAGAGTTAAAGTCATCAATTCAAGGTTTTACCGAGAAGGGTTAGATCTCCTTTTGTATGGAAATTGTTATGTGCTTACTTAAGAGTTAACATTGTGGAATTAATGAAGTCGGTGTTTTGGGAGCTTAAGCATTGGTTTATAAGTTGGTATTGCTTACACTAAAAGCTTTGGCAATTTGAAGTTGTATTTAAAGTGCAAGTCTATAGGTTGATGTGATAGGAAATTCTCTCACTTAGGTGCTAAGATTGTTGACGACTTGCATTGATAAGGTGGCATAAATCTATGTTGTGATTCTATTCCATATTAATACTCATTAAATTATGAGTGCATGTGTGTTAACATCACCATTGTTTGTGTGTGTTGTGAATAATTTTATGTAGATAACAATTGTGAGACATCGATGGTTTATAAGGCATTACCTGCACCAAATATTTTTCCAAATTGGAAGCTAGCTTTAGGGTCTAGTCCCCAAGTTGATGTGATGGCATCCCCCCTCACTAAAAAACAAATACAAATTTGAACGCTAGCTTTGGGGACTTTGGTTTTAATGTTGTGCCATGTGTGCTTTATTTGACTTGTGGTTGTTGTCTATGTGATATTACACGATAATGTTGTTGCAATGACATATCTGTATGGAATTATTGAAAATAATCCCATGATAACACATTATTGTTGGATGCATGTGCATTGTGAATAATCCCAATATTCAACATCATCCTTTGCATGAGCTTGTGGTTTTTATCTATGTGATGTAATGTGCTATCTTGTTATAGTGGTATATCTTTATGTTGGGATATCAATCTCAATGTCCACAATAATACTCCTCTTCTAAATTGTGAATAATCCAAGGCTCCTCTTCTTAATTGTGTGCGTGCTCATATCACCATTTGGTGTATTAACATACATCTAATCTTGTTTATAATCCCATCACTCCACATTAACACTCCCCTTCTAAAAGCTCAACAATAATACTCATCTTCTACATTGTGTGTGTTAACATCACCATGGGGTGTAGTAACATACTTCACATGTGTTGTGAATATTCCCACCATTCCATGTTAATACTCCTCTTAGAAATTGTATATGTGTGTGTTGTGAACAATCTCATTGTTCCACATTAATACTCATCTTCTACATTAGGTGTATATGATTTAATATCACTAATGGGTGTACTAACATACATCATGTGTATTGTGAACAATATAATGTTCCACATTAATACTCATCTTCTAAATTGTGTTTGTGTAAGTGTCAACTTCACATATAAATGACCATCATATATTAATATATTATATTCTATACAAAAAAACTTTAAAAAAAATCAATTAGAAGAGGATAAATAGTTTCTTATTTTTTTTTAAAATGTTATGCCTTCATCAATTTTATAATTATTCATATTTAAATGATTTGAGAAAATCTTAAAGATATAAATTATCAAATTGATTTTTCCACTTTTGTTATTCCATGATATAATTTTGGAATCACTTTGAGAAAATCTTAAAGATATAAATTATCAAATTGATTTTTCCACTTTTGTTATTCCATGATATAATTTAGCTTCCCTTGTTCATGAAACTTCACTACAATATAAAAATGAGTAGTTTTCTATATATATTTAGTATTCTTGGTTCGAACATGTGTTTTTGTTTTTATTTTCCATAACACAAAAAAGAAAAAATGACCTAAGATTTATGATATTTTACATGTTTGTATGTATATAAAACATTGTAAACTACATCTATCAAAGTAGAAGTATGATGACTATAACAATATTGAAGACATATAAACAATGTCAATATTAAATTTATCATTTAAAAAAAATTGTATACATTTTACATATTTGTATAAATAGTGAAATGAAGGGTAGTGATTTTTTTGTGATTGGTGTACTAACATACATTACATGTTCCTTTCTAAATTGTGTATGTACATACATCATGTTTCTCTTCTAAATTGGATGCATTAGCATAAATTAAGTGAGTTGTTAATAATCTTATTATTCTTCTTTGAATTTTTAGTGTGTTAACCTCACCTTTGTTTTTACTCAAATTTATCATGTATCTAAATTGTATGTGCTTCCACAACACTTGTCTTCTAAATTGTATGTGTTAACATTACTATAGGTGTACATTAACATACATCATGATTTTGAATAATCCACTTCATATTACTACTAGTGTAAGTTATATAAGATTCCCACTGTGATATATTAATATTCTTCTTCTAAATTGTGCATGTGTTCGTGTTTAACATACATCACATGTGTTGTCAATAACTTTATGGTTCCACATTAATAATCCCCTTTTAAATTGTGGGTGTATGTGTACGTGTTAACATACTAACGTACATCACATGTGTTGTGATAACTTTATGGTTCCACGTTAATACTCCTCTTCTAAATTGTGAGTGTATGTGTTAACATGAGAGTTTGGTGTACTAACACACAACCATGAATTAACTATTCAAAGCAGTGAACTTTTTCTCTTTGATTCTTACATTCCACATTAATACTTCTCTTCTAAATTGTCTATGCTCATTAACATCAGAGTTGGGTATACGAACATATGCAATGTGTGTTGTGAATAATCTCATTCTCTTCTAAATTGTGTGTGCATGTTAACAACATCATCATCATCAATGAGTGTATTAACATGCATCAAATGGGTCGTGAATAATTCCATTGTTCCACATTAATATTGTTCCTTAACATTAAGTGTGTTGTGAATATTCATGATTCTCATTGTTCCTCATCAATACTTTTCTTCTGAATTGAATGTGTATTTATTAATAACATGTGTTATGAATAATCATAATTCTAATTGATTCTCATTAATATTTTTCTTCTAAATTGAATGTATATTTATTAGTAAATGTTTGTGTCGGCACCTTAACCTCACTTGTGTTGTGGATAATCATGAATCCCCTTATTCTTTATCAATACTCTTCTTTTAAATTGAGTTTGTACTTGTTAGTAATCGTTTCTATCCCTATTAACATCACATGTGAATATACTAACATACGTCACTTGTGTTGTGAATAATTCATTGGTTCACATTAATATATTTTTTCTAAGTTGTATTTAATCTCAACCTTCCATACATCCGTACAATGTTGTGAATAATTATAAGCCTAACTCTTAATATGGTTGGATTTTTTTTAAACCTTGAACATATCCCTATAAATCCAATAAAACTAACAAAATTTGACCTTCTAAATTATGTATTAATATATACTAAAATATATAAATGTGTTGCCAATAATTTTCAAGTTAATATTTACTGGAGCAAGATTCACTTATATTAGCTATATTAATTATATAGATTCACTTATATTAACTATATTAATTATATCTATAGATAAAAAAACAACCCTTATATCTATTATTATATGGTAAATTTTTCAAGAATATAATACTGGACTAATCCATAAATAAAAAACAACCCTAAAACAAAAAAATATAACCACACCCGTAAAAAACTAAAAATAAAACCACAGCTTGAAAATAACCTATAAATATTATTTTGAAGAAAATATTATTTTTGAAAATAAAACATTAACCAGAAATTTAACCTTTTATAAGGAATCGACTGTACAATACCATTTTATAAGGAATCGACTGTACAATGTATTTATCGGCTGTATTTTTGCCAATACACGATGTATTTATGGGTTGTTTTCTATCTCCATTTCACCTTCTAAAGATTTTTTTTGAAAATCAAGGTTGTGGAACTCATGAGCATGGCTTTAAGGGTGGGCTAAGAGGAATGGTAGGGTGTAGATGTTTAAGAGAGGTTTTAAGCTTTTTATCCAATGGTAGGGTGTATATGTTTAAAAGAGGCTTTAAGCTTTTTATCCATATTCATGTTTTATGTGTAAAAGAAGTTTTAAGGTGATTTTATTTGTGTTTTATGTTGTAGTATCTACTAGCACAGCCGTTGGCTGAGAACGCTGAAAGGTATCGCCTGAGAACACGTGTCATAAAATGTATTTGGTAATTCGTAATTCGTCTGTGGTAATATGAAACGTTTGGCTGCACGGTTTAATCCTACTTAATCATTTAAACTTGGAAATTACATATCCTTACAGTAATTTTTTAATGTGATTAGGTAAATGTTAAAAAGTAAACATGTTAACTGATGCTTATTGAGGTTGTAATAATGAAATATCTATGTATAAGAGAGATCTTACATGGTGGTTTTATGGGTGGTCAACCTTGTAACATTAAGAAAAGTAGGTCTTTGAGGGCATTGGTTAAGCTTGTAAATGTGAAGTGGTATAAGGAGTGTAAGGCTCCAAGCATTGAGTAAAATGGATCTCTACGAGTTCTTGTTGAGTTGGTAAATGTGAGGTGGTAAAAAAGTTGAAGAATCTCCAGATTTTTGTTGAGTTGGTAAATATGAGGTGGTCAAAAGGTTGAAGAATCTCCAAATTCTTGTTGAGTTGATAAATGTAAAGTGGTAAAAAAGTTTAAGAATCTCCACTAAACACATAACATAACAACATTATTGATCATACAATTAAATTCTTTATTGAAAATAAAGAAATTAAACAATAAGCACTAAACAATATAACATTAGCCATCACATTAATGTGTATGTGTATATCCTACATTTTATAAATTTGTAATAAGATAGTCAATTGAGTCAATTTAATAAAAAATTAACATATTTCACATCCAACTGTGTACATCCATTTTATATAATAATGATTAAAGGCTGCACTGCTAAGTGCTTGTTATTCACCTTTATTGAAATCGTAACACTGAAGGAATCATTCCATCTCAATCCATTGTAGGTTTCTCGTTCAAGTTTCGAGCACTTTGGATCGATATTGCCTGTTGAAGAGGTTTCTAGTTCAAGTTTCGAGCACTTTGGGTCGAGACTCGATATTGCCTGTTGAAAAAATGACCAGCAAGCATTTGAGTACTGGCCGTGCGCCCATCAAATCATCCTCATCAATTACAGGCTACAGCCGGTGGCGCGGTAACTGTGGGCCCCGAAATCCGTCGTTGGAACACGGGTTACACAGAATTGGGCTGTGAATGAACTGGAACTGAGAAGTTTTAGTGTTAAACTGTACGAAACACGTGGCATCCATGTGCACGTTGGCGCTCATCGTCGATACTGGCCATTGGATCGGGAATTTCTGATCCAGCGTTTCAATCTCTATTATTAATGTTGGATGGAAACACGGTTTCCAACTCATCATTCCCACAAATCGTCGCAGCGTTAACTAACTCCACAGTGCACACGAAATGCTTTTGAAAATTGCATAGATGCTTCCTTCCTTTCTTTTTTTTCCTTTTCAAGGACATTGATTTGATTTCTTTTACAGATCACTTTGCTCTCCTTTACAAACGCAAAAGTGAAAAAAAAAAAACTGGGACAGGATGTCTGCCAGGATCCTTCGGGGCAAAACTTTAAAAGTTCAATTTTAGATGAAGGATAGCCTAATTATCAGCCGGATAATGAGGCCTTGGGAAGGTATAGATGGGGATATATAAAGGAGATTTTTTTTTCGGAGAAGGGAGGGGTTTCGTGTGGGAGTGGAAGACTGGAAGGAGTCGTAGAGTAGTTGATTTATTCATAGGGTAGATAAGCTGAAGTTACTTGCATAACACGGCTGAGTCATTCGTCAATCTTGCTCCTGAATACTTCATTTATTGCTAACTATGTTATCTATCTGTCTATCTGCGTGTTTCCGAGCTTAAAAGCTAGACGCCAAATAGAATTGCAGGGAAGTTGGTATTTATATAGAGAATCGAGATCATCCCGTGGTGTGTGCTCTATTCTAGTCCAGGATTGATTGAATGAATGTTTGAAAGGACTGTTTGTCTGAGTAGTCTGGACTCTGTCCCTCTGTCCCTCTAGCCCTGAGTGCCTTGCTTGTTTAATACCCTCTGTCTGTAATTTTAATGGCGATAGATGTACAGTCAGGGGCTCTGCAGTCATGTACTTTCCTGTATAAGGTGTCCTATGGCTTAAATTGAAAGACCCACTGAGC
This sequence comes from Picea sitchensis, assembly GCA_010110895.2. Classification (NCBI taxonomy): domain Eukaryota; kingdom Viridiplantae; phylum Streptophyta; class Pinopsida; order Pinales; family Pinaceae; genus Picea; species Picea sitchensis. The sequence continues at coordinate 68,464 of SNQJ01S0035333.1, forward strand.
GTGTGTTATCTTGTCGAGTCCTATTATTATTATTTTCTCTTCAGGCTGACACCAGTACCATATATGCTAACGCCCGCACGCATAGATGTTCAGTCTCATGAAGCTCCTGCAGAGCGGCAATCTGTATAAACAGCAGTGTCTTTTAAGGTCTCTGGTTCAATTAGGACTTCTATCATCTATATTGATCTGAATATCAAGAAGTCAATATTGTTGAGTGAGTTGAGTTTGTCATTTTCTTGGCCTTCTTGTTGCTATTGTGAGAAAGATGGTCTAATAATTGGCCTATAAGTGCTTGCAAGTTTCCATTGTGTGTGGCTTGGTCCCAACGTGAGGTCAGGTCTATATATTTGCCCTATAGCTAGAGTTTGTGAAGAGGACTCTATAGTCATTTGAGAGTTTCTGAAGGAGTTTATAGTAATTTGAAGGAATGATAATGGGGTCATCGAGTAGGAGTTCAGCGAATACTGGCGAGGAAGGTTTGCCTCCAGGATTCAGGTTTCATCCTACGGATGAAGAACTGGTGTCTTGCTACCTGGTCCGAAAGGTTCTGGACAATAGTTTTTCAGGGATAGCCATTGCTGAGGTCGACCTGAATAAGTGCGAGCCCTGGGATCTTCCAGGTAGGCTTTAAAGTTTACCCCTTTCTTGTCATGTGTTTGTAGACATTCTGAAGTTTAGATTTCGTGTCATTCCAATTCATTAGGTTCACAATTTGCACCGATGTTTTTGAAATATTCATCTTTCTGGTTTTGGGGTGTGTGCATTTTTTGAACAAAATTAGAGCGAGCGAGGGAGATGGAGATGGATTTTCTTCTGCTGCACCAAACTATTCAAACATTACTTACTAGCTTTCTGTTGTTTGATTGAATTGTAGAATGAAGCACAGTGGGCATGGCTTATCCTGTAGAATAGACTCAGATTTTTTTTGTAATCTTTATGATATAAGGAATATTTTTACCCTTTACCGTGTTTAGAACTTTATATACAGTTTTACATTGGTTGAATTTATACTAATGATGTGGGTAGTTTGTCTTATGCTCGGATTTAGCACAATGCTTAAATTTAACATTTTGGTGAAGTACTTGTATCTATATACAGGTAGTTAATCTAAGTATGATAAAAAGTAAACATCTACAATGAAATGTTTACAACGAATTTTCATAATTTCTCTGCCATTTATCTCCAGGTTGTTTCTGTATATTAGTTTTGAAGTTCTAAAAATCCTTAATACAGGTGCTCACTTGTTCAAAAGTTTTAGAAGTGCCCATTTAAAAGAGAAACTATCTGAATTATTCAAATCTGAGTGCTTTCTGCCCTACAATTCCAACAATATTTTGAAGAATAGCAATAGACTGTATCATCAATGGCTTGGAGACGTGGCTTATATGTAATGCATAACTTATGGTATGGATGTTTGCAGTAAAAGCAAAGATGGGGGAGAAAGAATGGTACTTCTTCAGCTTGAGAGACCGCAAGTATCCAACAGGTTTACGTACCAACAGAGCCACAGAAGCTGGCTACTGGAAAGCTACTGGAAAGGACAAGGAGGTTTTCAAAGCTCACACTGATCGGCTGATTGGAATGAAGAAAACTTTGGTATTCTACAGAGGGCGAGCTCCCAAAGGAGAGAAGACTAACTGGGTCATGCATGAATATCGTTTGGAAGGCCAGTTATCGTATCATCAGCTTTCCAAAAATTGTAAGGTATGTCCGTCCATGTGTCATTAAATTGGCGCGCCCGGTATCGTTTTGTACATTCAGTAGCAGTTCTTTATGGTCCGCTGATGTCTTTAAAATTGAATGAGTTTAGTATCTTCGTCTTATCCGAGAGACTGCAAAAAACTGCCCGTCTCCTGTATATCCTACAAGTAGTACTTAAATCTTTTTCTCTGTATGGTTGGGGTTTAGGTGGGGTTAGAGATGGGAAATAGTTACAGAATATTTGTAGATTGATGGGCTTTCGAGATGTAGATAGATGGACTAATATTCGATTATTAGCTTTGAGGATGACATTGCATCTGTTTTGATCCAAATTACAGGATGAGTGGGTTGTGTGTCGCATCAATCATAAAAATTCAGGGGGAAAGAAGATAACACCAGGCTTAATAAACAGGAACTTCTACAGTGATGAATGTCTGGGGTCTCACTCATTGCCTGCACTTTTGGAATCCCCAACTTATACTACCAGAGCAGTGCATAATGAAGAAACGGAACTCTCAGACATGGCCAACATTCATCTCTGCAACAACAATAACATCTTACCAAATGACCCTCAATTCAATCTGAATATGAGGACAGCCAATCCAATGTCTTGTATTTTTTCTCAAATGTCATCCAGTGGGAGTTTCTCAGGTGTCCCTTCACAGATGGGGTTGCCATCAAATCCCATCCTCATGGCCCTTGCTGAACAGTATTCAGTAAGTGAATTGAACCTGAAGCAGTGCAAAATGGAGCCCTCTTCATCTGGAGCTAATAATGATAATAGTCTCAAAATTTCCCATGAAGAGCAATGGAATATGGATCGAACTCGACATGCCCAGCAGCAGCAGATAAACATAGAAAACAATGGGATTTCACACACTCCAACCATGGAAACCCATGGTATTGATCCACAAGACCATACTGCTATGTGCTTAAATCCTGATCAAATGAATCCTGTCATGTTTAATCGAGAGACTCGACCATACCAATTGGATCACTCAGCAGAAGCTCCAACACTGGACCTAGATTCCTTGTGGGCTTATTGATTTGTCAACTTTGTAAAGTTACAGTACGGATTTCAAGCGAGGGGACTACAATATCTAGGAGATTTTATTTTACTGGTTTGAAGCTTTGGCAATGTGTATGTAATATGGGAAGATTGTTATTTGTACAGAAGTTCAGAAAAAGGCCGGAGGCTGACATGCAGCCATTTACGAAAACAGATAAGACAGTCAAGAAATCTCAGATTCAACTCCGGATGAAGTCAGCTAGTTTTGGTGCTCTAAAATAACCTGTATTCCTATTCACGTATTATATCACAGACGTATAGTTGTGATTGAATATTTTCTTTGATTTTGGTATTGCAATTTGTGATTTAGCATGCTGCTGTTATATGTCGTGTCCATCACATTCTTGGCAGTGTGGATGTAATAAGATGTAAACTTGAGTTTCAGTCAGCGTGATTGATTCATTTACTCAGTCATCATTGTACACTTATACATATAAATTATTGAGATTTACTTCTACTTCATCATTGTACATACACATGAATTATTGAGATTTGCTTCTATTTGTTCCACTGGCAAAGATTCATCAAGTTCATCATTGTACATTTATATACTTGCACTATTGAGATTTGCTTATCTTTGTTTCACAGTTCCACTGTCAACTACCTTGCAAACACCACTTTTTTTCAGTCCTGTTATTTATATTCTTCAAATCTGTTTTTTTTTTTTTTATAGTTGCCTAAAACCAAATTTGAACTCTTTTTTCACAGTCCTGTTATTTATATTCTTCAAATCTGTTCTTTATAGTTGCCTAAATATGACCAAATTTGAACTTTGGCCAAATATATGATGTCGATGCTAATTTTGGTTTTATGAATTGTAATAACTTTCACAGTTAATTCTTTACAATCTACTAAAAAAACATAAACTTCTAAAAAAAAAACTCAGTGATAAATGAAAATTTACACCCATAACTTCATATATAAATATTCCACAACCTATATAACACTTAGCTAGATTTTCGGCTTTCCAAATAAAGAGTGAGCTGAAAAAGCATAGACTGAAAAATTCTGAATTCTGATTTAGTGAAAGATAAAAAGTAACAGCAACAATTTTATATATATAAAAAAAATTTTAAATTTTTTTTGTTTAAGATGATAAATTATATTATAATTTAGTTAATAATTATTAATTATAATAATTAAAAAATCTAAATTATTATTTTTTAATTAAAATAAATCAAAATTAATATCAACTATATCTAAATTTGAAGACAACTCCTCTTTTTGACGCGGTAGATTTTATGCACTTTTTGACGCGGTAGATTTTATGCAGATCCATACTTAGTATGCTTAGCCTACTGATCAAGCTATAAGACTAATGCAACACTAATGTAACAAGTTCATTCCAGACAACTATGTTTATATATAACTTTATAAATTACATGTTTTATCTCATTGTTTAAAGCGATAATCTAAATGTTTTATTGGCTTTTTTTCTGTAAATGTTTTATTGGCTTTTTTTCTGGACATTATTAGTTCAATTTTTTCTAAAATCTGCTACAAAATAGTTGAATCTGTATATTTAAGTGGTTAAGATATATAAACCAATTACCTTAAAAATTTTCAGCAAACTAAATCCATTTATACACTCAAAAATACAATTTTAAACAACGAAAACTTGATGTTACTCAACTTATATAAAAAATTAACCTTAAAACACCTTACTTAAATCTTTAAGTATTCAATGCTGCTACTGTTAAAATTATCCTCCTCCTGTAAAACACTTAGCTTTTCCATATAGTGAGGTTCCTTTTCATAGCTTTATTCTCCCTGCAATAAGGTTCCTTCACATATGCATAAGATGTTCTTCACACCACACTTATTCTAATTAATTATATGTATAGCAAGTAAAGTGCATTCTTCAGTGATTCATGGTTTTAAAAAAGGTGACACGAAATAAAGGGTATTCAAAACCTTCTGCAACACAACATTTGACCAATTTGGTCAAATGTTGGTGACAAAGTCTTCATCGATTATATTGGTTTTTTTTTTAAAGAAATTTAAGGTTTTAAATAGATTCAGCATGGTCCAAAATTTTGACAAAGTTGAGGAAAAAACTTCAAAACATATTTATACTATATTTTTCATCTTAAAAAATGCTGCTTTGAAGCTGACATACCACGGAATTAAATAATGATTTTTTCAAAACGTATTGTAAAATATAATTTGGTCACAATTCAACGTCAAAGTTCTCATGGAATCTAATGATTCAAATTTTGGTGACAAAGTTTCAAAGAAATTGAAGTTCTTATGGAATCCAATGATTCAAATATTGGTTACAAAGTTTCAAAAAATTTGAGATTTTGACTAGATTTAAAATGATCCAAAATGTTTTAAAGAAAACTTAAAACATATTTAAAATAAAAGATGATACTTTTAGAGCGCCCGTTATCCTACACAGACGAACTATATTGTAACTGCGAGGATTTTAATCCGCGATGATCGCCAAAAGTGTGCTGATTCTGAAAACTTGTGCGAGAAACTTTGTAGCTCCTACTGATGCGCATCGGCGCACTGTGTATGACAGCTGACAGACAGAAAAAGGTTCCCCAGCTCCAGAAGCTAACCCATATCGCCGATGCAACTTGCGAATGCAGCAGTAGCAGTAATGCGCATGATTTGGCGTTCAATTATTAAATGCTTGACATGCATCTCACGCGGAGTTAATACACGCGGACAACAGAAGCCTTTGAAATGCTGCCGTTAATGCATTTATTGGGAATTTCTTTCATTCATTCATTGTATCTTGTTGCTTCGTCTTTACTTTATTATTTATACTACGATAGCACTGTCACATCGAGGAGTGTATGTCTCTAATTTCCAACTGGAATATACTGTTTGCATGCCATGATTTGAAAGGCAACGGGAATCGAGATGACATCATCTATTTTTCTTTTGTCAATATCAAGCTCTGCTTGGATTGTTGGGATAGCAAACCTACCAAGCCTGACAAATACTGTACTGTAGAATCTCTTCTCCAATGGATTGTAATCTCCGGGCAATCAATTTCCTTTCAAAATATTCCTTTCTTTATTTATTTCCACTGGGTCATGGACATGAGCATATTTATGCCTTTGTTTTCTGTTCGAAGATGGGCCTTTTTATTCTGCTCAAAGATTGGTAAAACTGTCTGAATCTTCTGTTATGATATCGACTGCATCTCTAATTTATGGTGCATTAATTTCGTATCATATTTGCATGTTTGCTGTTATCGACCACTATTAGTCATAATTTAAAAACAAATTAGACGGCTTCAAATTGAGTCTGAGAGTGTTTATATATGGTCGGTATCAGAATATTAAACATGCTAGCACTTCATGTGATGGCTGTGGGAAAGTACAGAGTTGCTGTAATTCATTATATGGCTGGTATAGCTACCACAAACAAGGAAAGCAAAACCAGAAACGGGAAGTAGAACCACAAAAACAAATGAAGCAAATCAGAACTGGAAAGCTAGACAACCACAAAAGGTGGAAAGTTAGATAACCACATGAAGGAAAGCAAACCAGAAATGGAAAGTTAGACAACGACATAATGTGTTTGATAGACCTGCATCAAGGACTTTAAAAGCAAGCAAAATTGAAAACAATGGAAATGGTAGCATGACTTTAAAAGCAAGCAAAATTGAAAACAATGGAAATGGTAGCATGATCGAAATGCAAATGGAAGGTTAATTAAAATAATAGGGTTAAGTTGTAAAGGCAAGTAAAAATGAAAACAATGGGAATGATAGCGGTATGGAAATGCAAATGGAAAGTTACTTAAAATAAAAATAATAGAGTTAAATTATTTTTATTAAATGGATGTTTTAAAAAGCAATTATGATTAGAATTTATATGGTAATTTAAATTTTGTATATGGTGAAAAGATTTTGTCTGATTTTAATTTTAGTAGACAAAATGTAAAAAACCAAAAATATACTTTCAAATATATATATTATTTATAAATATGATTAGTATCAATTTTTCAAAATACCAAAAATATACCCAATATAAATATTATATATACTATTCATAAATATTATTAGTATCAAATTTTCAAAAAAACAAAAATATACCCAATATAAATATTACTAGTGGATAAATATTTTAAATAAAATGTCAAAAATCATATGAAGTTGACATTGAAGTACTCGAATATTTTTAAATGATACAAAATTGTTTGTAATTAATGATAGTATATTTTTTAAATAATAATTTTTCTTTATTTATTTATGATAAATGTTTATATATTTTTTAAATATTAAAAATGTATTTTTTTTATCAACATATATGTATTTTTTTAGCATAAAAATATAATTTTAAAGTAAATTAAATAATTTTTTTTATATATATTTTCTGTTTTTATTTTAAAGTGTTATAGAGCAAAGTTAGTATCTTTTTTATAAAGTAAATTAAGTAATTTTATTTTTATTTTTATATTTTCTCTTTTTATTTTAAAGTTTCATAGAGAAAAGTTACCCTCTTTTTTAACCTTAAAGTTGGATAAACCAA